>JAWWLV010000292.1:0-17329 GCA_035041135.1 Platyrinchus mystaceus | reverse complement strand
AGAGAGTGATGAGGTCTCCCCTGAGCCTCCTCCTCTCCAGGCTGAGCCCCCCCAGCTCCCTCAGCTTCTCCTCATGGCAATTGTGCTCCAGTCCCTTCCCCAGCCTCGTTGCTCTTCTCTGCACCTGCTCCAGCCCCTCAATAATTCACAGAGAGCTGAGCCAGAGTGGTGGGATCCATCCTACAGAGGACACAGCTCTGTCCCAGACTCTGTGCCAGCAGTTTGGAGCTCCAGGGAGTGTCTGTGTTTTTGGGAAAGGCCAGGCCAGCAGGAGCACGTGCAGGTGGGACTCTGTGTGGGGGTGGATGGATGGATGGATGGATGTCCCTGTGTTGTTGTTTCTCCCTGGTTGCTCAATAACCCCGTTTATTTGGCAGCCTCCTGACAACCCTGGAGGCCAAGGAAGAGTTAATGGGATTTGTGGAATCCTGTAATCAGCAGGGCTCTGAAACAACATGTGACAACATGATGGGTTTATTAAGGAGGATCAGGTTCATCTGAGATTAATGAGACTTTTAGGAGCTCGTAGGAGATAAGGACAAACCCCTGGAAATTTGATTGGCTCCAAGATCCTCCTGCTTTGTTTTTGGGGAGAAGGAATGACACAGTGACCTTCTCCCAGCCCCAGCATGCAGAAATAATCCCAGGAAATGTCTCTGCCGTGTCCTGGGAATGAGTATCCCATGGGATGGGTGGCAGCAGGTTGCTGCACTAACCGTCTCTGCAGCCCAGGCGGGTCCAGCACGGAGTGGGATGATGATTTTCCTGATCACAGGAGGAGGATTAGGGCCAATTCATTCTTGTTCCTCGTTTCATAGCATCACTTCTCTCCTGGAAACTCAATGTCTGCTCAATTCTTGGGCTAAATCCTGCTGGGAGTGCAGGTCTGGAAAGATGCATGTGCAGTAAACAGCTTTTTAAGGATGGGGAAGGGGAGAACAGATCTGTGCTCACGGGGGAAATAACAGGTACCAGTGAAGAGCAGCTGAATTGTCTCCCAGACCAGAGCAGGGGTTTGTACCACAGACCCCAGAGCTGCCTCTCAACCTCATGTGTGTTATAATTCCAGCTTTGGAATTAATTCCAAATATATATAATATCCAAATAAATATAATTCCAGCTTGATCCGTATTGGGGGGCAACTCCTTTTATCTCAGCTTTCCCCCCAAAAACCACCTTTCACCAGGCACCAGCAGCTGTCACTTCCAGCTGGAAATCTTCCCAAACACCAGCAATATTCCCCATTCTCCATGAAATACTGTTTTTAAGCAAAGCAGGTCCTCGACACACCTGAGCTGTTGAAATGCAGAGCTGTTTTTTTCTCATGTTTTTTTAATTCCTCACGAGGTTTTACTCAGCTCTATTTTCAGTATCAAGATGTAGGTTCTCATTATAAATAGCTGCATATTCTGATTCAGGCTGATAACTGGGACAAGGGTGCACTGGGCATCCAGACCTTGATTTTGGGGTGGGAAAACTGCAGCAGCATTCCCAGCCAAGCTTTCTGGGAGATCCCTCTCTCAGGAAAACAGGTACCTTTGCACCTTGAAAGTGTCCTGCATTCCCTGGATACAAACCAAGTGGGAGCACTGGAAGGACTCATTGCCAAGTTAACAAATCATCCCAACAAGGCTTTGAAGCTCCACAGCAACTTCTCCTCTGAGCTCAGAGTCAGAATTTAGACACAAGGGCTTCAGCATCAAAGCTGGCTGATAATTATTCCTCTCATTTTGCAGTCAAAAAGCTGTGTCACAATCCTGCACATCCTCGTGTGTGACACTCAACCAAAGCCCTTTGCAATAAATAAATTAAAAATAATTTTTAAAAAGGCTCTGGGTGGTTTTTGTGAACAGATTTAAATGATTAATTACTCCTAAAAAATCAAAAGCAGGTTGTAAACATGTCCCAGCAAAAAGAAACAATTCTGTTTGAAAGGAAAGGTGGATTTTGATTGGATCTTAGGAAGAAACTCTTCCCTGTGAAGGTGGGGAGGCCCTGGCACAGGTTGCCCAGAGAAGCTGTGGCTGCTCCATCCCTGGAAGTGTCCAAGGCCAGGCTGGATGGGGCTTGGAGCAACCTGGGCTAGTGGAAGGTGTCCCTGCCCATGGCAGGGGGTTGGAATTCCATGATCTTTAATTCCCTCCCAACCAAACCATTCCATGACTCTACATTTCTACGATTCTGTGAAACTCTGAGCAGTCCTTGGTGGGGATTTCTCCATCCATCCCAAATCCACAGAGTCACGGAGCAAAGTGGGCTGAGCACAAAAAGTAGAGAAAATCAGAAAGTCCCAGCACCATCCTGTGCCATGGGATCACATCCCTCCATCCTTGGGATGAGAGGTGAAATGGCTCATTCAGTGTGGCAGCAGGAGCAGGGAAGTGATTCTGCCCCTGTGAGGCCACCCCTGGAGTGCTCTGTCAGCTCTGGGCCCTCAGGTCAGGAAGGACATGGAGGGTTGGAGCAGGTGCAGAGAAGAGCAACGAGACTGGGGAAGGGACTGGAGCACAATTCCCATGAGGAGAGGCTGAGGGAGCTGGGGGGGATCAGCCTGGAGAGGAGGAGGCTCAGGGGAGACCTCATCACTCTCTGCAACTCCCTGACAGGAGGGGGAGCTGGTGGGGGTTGGTCTCTTCTCCCAGGAACCAGCAGTAGGACAAGTAGGCACAGCCCTGAGCTGTGCCAGGGGAGGTTTAGGTTGGATAACAGGAAGAAATTCTTTCCAGAGAGAGTGCTCAGCCATTGGAATGGGCTGCCCAGGGAGGGGGTGGATTCTCCATCCCTGGAGGTGTTTAAGGTGAGACTGGATGTGGCATCAGTGCCATGGGCTGGGAACCACAGCGGGGTTGGATCAAGGGTTGGACTGGATGATCTTGGAGGTCTTTTCCAACCCAGTTGATTCTGTGATTCTATGATTCTATGATTGTGTCCCTCCTCCCTCCTGTTTGTGAAGCACCTGCACCAAGAGGATTTGTGGACATCCCCAGCCATGACAAGCCTCAGACAGGGCCGGTTGCAGCCACCTCTCCACGGTTTCACTGGTGCATCCCTGGAGCCATCAGGGCTTTGACAAGAACCACGTGGAGGAATTTAATCTTCCCCTCCTCCCCTGGCCTTGGAGGCTTCTCCTCTTTGATCTCTGGCCTGTTTGGCAGCAGATTTCCCTGGGTTCAGCCCTCGCAGGAGGGATCACGGCTCTTGTGAGAGATTGAGGCTGAAAAGCAGAAAATCTGGGGAGGTGGTGAGGCTTTGTGTTCGTGTTTTCATCCCCCCAGATCAAAGGACAAAGCTCTCAAAACACAAGGAGATGCTTCCTGGTTCAACAGAAACCTGAGCCTCTCTTAGGTACAGGTATTTTGATATTAAAATTAATAGATAGCTCTGTCCTGCTGACCTGGTGTAGAGCTGTCTGCACTTTTCCTGCTTTTGGAAATGATGTTTCTGCCTATTTATTTCCCTCCCCCTCCCCGCCCAAAAAAGGAAAATTTTTAGGATGTATGTTTTTATCACTTTTAGAGTATTTTTAAAATCTTTTTGTGTGTGTGTATTTATCATTTTTTATCATTTTTTTGTGTATTTTTTATAATTTTTTGTTCATTTTATTTTTGCTTAAGTGCAATTCCCTCCTAATCCAATTGAGCTCCGGGGCCCACCTGGTTTTTCTGCTCCTCCTCACTTCTGGGGGCTCTTTAAGCCTCTCTCTGCAGTTCCTTCCCCCCCCCCCTCGTTATTTATAAAAGAGTCTTTTGCTCCCTTTTGGCCTTTCTGCTGAGCATTCCCAACACTTTGGGTTTGCCTCTTATCCTGTGACCTCCAGGAAGAGTTTGGCTCAGTTTTTCTTCCTTAAAATGCTGGGAGAGCATCAATGGTTTGTATTACAGGGCAAGGAGAACTTCAGGGAGAGGTGAATAATTGGATGTGCCCAAAAGCTGAGGAAACCAGGCAGGACTTTCCTTGGTGAGTGGAGAGAGCCTGGCTTTGCATCCCACCCCTTCCTGACACTTAAGGGGGCTGGGATGAGTTGCCACCTAATTTTTGATTCGTGTCCTCTTCCTATCTCAGCTCAGAGATGAATTTTTGGAGAACAGTCTGGCTGTGCTTTGTTGCTTCAGCTCCCAGCTGAGAGTCCTTCCCACGGGCCCTGGAGCTGCCCAAGCAGTTTTCCCCTGGCAGCAGGAGGTAGTTTTCCCCTGGGAGCAGCAGGGATCAGGAAGGACTCTGGATAAACACGACATCACTGATATTTCTCTGAGTGTGTTGTGTTTTCTCCCATTCCCCAGTGGCAAAGGGAGTAGTGGCTGGGCAGGGAAATGCCCTCTTGGGAGCCCTCCAGGGAAAAAAATCCAGCTTTGTGACTGCTTGACACGTCCTAGCCCAGAAAACTGGGAATCAGAATGTTCCACTGCTGCCTCTGAACCAGAAACTCTGATCTGTGTCTGCTTCCAATCCTCACAGGACAATAGGAGTCTGTTGTGTTGCTAATTCTTCCCTAGAGAAAGTGTTCCAGGAGGCACTTCTGAGCCCCTGCTGGGATGGCAGGAGCCCTTCAGGAACGTCCAGAGGAGCTTTTCTTTCATGTCCCTGCATGAACAAGCACTTTGCTGCTGTTGAAAACATGAGCTGCAGCCTGAAGTTCAGCAGTGCCTGAGCTGTCCCCTCTGGAAGTGCATCCCTCCAGTTCCCTGCTGTCCATGGAGCTGCACAGCAGGAGTTAATCTCATTTACTGCTCGTTTATTATTTCTCTTGGCTGTTCTTATTTGTGTTCTGTCTCTCCATGCACGTTTCTGACCAAGGCTAGAGAGACCCACCTTCAGCAGCCATGGAATTAAGGAATGGTTTGGGTTGGGAGGGACCTGAAAGATCAGCTTTCCCATTCCTTTCCATCCCACCCCCTGCCATGGGCAGGGACACTTTCCACCAGCCCAGGTTGCTCCAAGCCCCATCCAACCTGGCCTGGAACACTTCCAGGGATGGAACAGCCACAGCTTCTCCTGGAAATCCATCCCAGCACTTCATCACCCTCACAGAGAAGAATTTCTTCCCAAAATCCCACCTAACCCTCTGTCAGTGGGAAGCCATTCCCTGTGTCCTGTCCCTCTATCCCTTGTCCCAAGTCCCTCTCCAGCTCTCCTGGAGCCCCTTTAAGCATTGGAAGAGGCTCTAAGTTCTCCCTGGATCCTTCTCTTCTCCAGGTGAACCCCCCCAGCTCTCCCAGCTTGTCCAGGCAGTGTCTACATTACCCTGCTGGGAAAAAACAAACCTGGATGTTTGTACCCAGAACGAGCATCACGTTCTGCAAGCAGAGCTGTGTGTGTGCACAGACCAGGAAACACCTGTAAAACCCAGCAAGTCCTTTTCAAAGCTGATTTTAAAAACAAATCTCGGTGACTTAATTCAATCAGGGAAGGTGGTTATATAAGAAGATTATCTTTTATTTCAAGGCTGTGGCAATATGAGTCAGGCCCTCAAGGGCAGGGCTGTGTCACCAGGCAGTAATTATTCCTTTGCAGATCTGTGCTCCCTATGGCAACTTCACTGTCCCCTCTGCAAACAAGCTGGGAAGGACTTGGGTACAGCACAGGAACTGCTCTGTGCTCCTCTGAAGGGGAAGAATGGAGCTTGTTCCTGATATTTGGAAAGATATCTAGCTGGAAGGGACAGCCACTGGTGTCTGGTGAAAGGTGTTTTGGGGTGAAAGCTGAAATAAAAGGAGTTGCCTCCCAGTGTGGATCAAAAATCTGGAATTATAACACACATGAGGTTGGAAGGCAGCTCTGGGGTCTGTGGTGCAATTCCCTGGGCTGGTTTGGGAGACAATCCAGCTGCTCCTCCCTGGTTCCTGTTCTTCCACACATGAGCAGAGCCCATGGGAGCACAGACCGGTCCTCCCCTGCCCCATCCCCAAAGCTGCGTCAGGGACAATGACATTCCTTCACACAAACAGCTGGGACATGCGGATTGAATCCTCCCAAGCCCATTTTGGGGGAATGAAATGTTTTAGAGACTTTCCTCAGGCTACAGCAGGATGGAGGTGGGGTGGGAATTGACTTGCCCTGAGCCAGCAGCTTCCCCTTATTCATGGATGATGAATATTTCATGGAATCATAAAATTGTTTAAGTTGGGACTTAAAGACCATCTGGTTCCTTCCACTAGCCCAGGTTGCTCCAAGCCCTGTCCAACCCGGACTTGGACACTTCCAAGGATGGGGTATAAACAACCCCTCTGAACATCAGATTTATTGGGATTCTCTGCCTTTCCACGGATTCCCAAGGGAGCCATGAGAAGCTCAAGTGTGGATCTTCACCCCACAGTTCTGCCCCATTCCCACTTCCACCACTGCCTCCAAAAAATTCTTCCCCTCAGGGAGGATCCATCCGAGCTCTTGGGAAGAGAAGGGTCCTGTGTTACTGGATTCCTTTTCCTCATGGAATCTCTGCAGTTTTGTTGCACCCAAAATCCTGTTCTGGGCAAAAATGAAACACACCTTTGATGTAAAATTAAAAGTTTATTATTCCTCTAATTACTCTGTATTATTACTGACATGAATTATTATTACTATTATTTGTTACTATGTATGAAATCGTAACAGTTTAATCAAATAATAATGATTAGTGAAGATCAAATTATTATAGACATAAAAAAGAAGGGAAAATATTGTTATTATTATTGCTATTATTGTTGGTGTCATCATTATTACTATTATTATTAATAATAATTTAATATAAATATGATTAACATTGTTCTACACATACTGACTAGTTCCTACCCTTTTTCCTGGTGTTATCCTGACCTTCCACAGTGTTCCTGCTTTCCATCTTACAGGAAGGGCAGTCAGTCATCTGCATGCTGAGTCCTCCATTAGGAGGAATAGGATGATGGAAATGGATTCTTCTTCCTCAACAGAGGGTCTGCTGGGATCATTTGGTTTATGATTCATGGATTCATGGAATACCCTGAGCTGGAAGGGACCCACAAGGATCATCCAAGTCCAGCTCCAGCACAGAACAACCCCAAAAATCCCACCACGTGCCTGAGAACATTGTCCAAACTCTTTTTGAGCTCCGGCAGGGTTGGTGCTGTGACCTCTTCCCCAGGGAGCTGTTCCTGTGCCCGACCACCCTCTGGCAGAAGAACATTTCCATTTCCATGCCTCGCTCCCTTTCCCGTGGTCAGAAGGCTCAGGTTCACCTCCCAAGGGATTTTATGATGTGGTAATTTATTTTTCTTTTTGCTCTTTGTTCCCTTTGCTCTTCCTAAAGCTGATTTTCCCCATCCCCAGGTCTCTGTTCCTTTGACCGTTGTTGAGTTGTTTAATACCCAGGTGATGCCCCACGTCCTATCACCCCCTGCCAACACTTCCCTGTGCCACATCCATAGAATCTTTTAGGCTGGAAAAGACCTCTGATATCCAAGTCCAACCACCAACCCAGCACTGCCAAGCTCACCAGTAACCCACGTCCCCAAGTGCCACATCTAAACCCCTCCAGGGTTGGTGACTCCAACTTCCTTGGACAATCCTTTCCATGAAGAAATTTTTCTGGCTCTTGAGGCCTCTGCTGCTGCACCAGGTCTGTGTTTCTTTCTGTCACAAACATCTCCTTCTACAATACAACTCCTCGTTGCAACTCTCTGTGTAAACTTAGAGTTGCACCAGAGAAAGGTAAACAGAAGTGAGGTAAATTCGGGCATAATCACCTGGCCAAGTAGGGAAGCGCCTGTTGCAGATGAACAAAGCAAACACAAAGCTGATTTCAGGTCAGGGCAAGTTCAGACAAAGCAAACCCAACAAGCCCCAGCCCTGAGGACCTGCAAACTCAGTAAAAAAAAGTGTGGCTTCTTATTATTGATGCAGAGATATGTCAGCACCTCTTGTAACTGAGAGCTGGTGGTTTTGGTTGTCTTCACCTTTTTCTGGTGCTGTTCCATCAGCCAGATGTGCTCTGCTCTCCTTCCCAAGCCCAGCAACGACTTGGCCTTGGTCCTGAACCTGGGGAAGGCTCCAGAGTTGCTTCTAGGAAGACTTAATTATCTTTAGATTTCAGAAGGAATTTATTGTGTCCACTTCACATCTTGGCACTTCCAAGCATGTCCTGGGACTGGTGAGGATATTGGACACCCTTCCCTCTCCATGAGGTTCAGTCAGGATTTCTGATGGTCCTCTGTTGCACTTGGAGTACAAGTGGGTTCATGTTCTCACAGGTTCATGAGTGATACCTGGATTTAGAGGAGGGATTTGGGGCTTGGAAAAGAGCTACCGGGATGGACACGGGGCCATATAACATAAATGGTGTAGGAAAGGCAGATAGAGGGTGGACACAGGACTATTTAACATAAATGATGTAGGAAAGGTAGACAGGGAGTGGTCTCATCTGTGAGAACGAAGGGTCTGAAGGAAACTTTGAGCTGGAGGAGAAACAAAACTGCCCCCAATAAAATATTGGAGTTAAAACCCAAAAGGTGCAGTGAAGGCTGGGAATGTGAATAAAATCAACATGCAGCGATACGTTGGTGGTGTTTTGCTCTTGGGGGTCCAGCAAAACCTGAGGCTGCTCTGCCAGAACAGGCAGGTTAAAAGGGAGAACCTCCATGGATTTGTCCTTGTGCAGGAGAAATCCAAAAACCACATTAAACACCTCTGAGGATGGAGCTCTGGCCATGGCTCATGGGTAGAGGACCCTGCAGAGCTCACACTGCCAGCTAATTAAGCCTTCAACTCATTCCAAAAATCCTTCCAGAGCCAGGAATGTGGTTGATCCAGCCCTCTCCATGCCAGGGCAGCACCATGACCAAGTACAAGATGTTCTTCCGGCGAAGGAATGATATTTGAGCAACCTGGGAGCTCTGCTTGGATCCGGAATTGCAGCTCGTTCCAAATTCGGTCTCGATCTGGCAACGGAAAGCAAGGCAGGAGAGGTGAAAATCGTGGCAGGAAGATCTTCCAGATGTTGGGAATGCCTGGAAATGTTGGTGTTTGGGTTTTGGTGACTTTAGGGTGGGATTGCAGGGAGCTTCTAATCCAAATTCCTGATCAAAGCTCCCAAGTTTCCTCAGGACTTCATCCACGTGAGCCATGAAAACTCCCAAGGGTGGGAATTCTACCACCTCTCTTGGAAGCCTTCTGCATTTCACATGCCACATGGCATTTAAATCACATCCCATTTAAATCACATCCCATTTAAATGACACCCCATTTAAATCACAACTTTATTGATTAGTCCAAATATCACAGAGTGATGACTGGAGGAGAATATTTTTTGCTGAAACTTGAAAAAGGGGATTGTAGAAAAATACAGAACCAGGTCAGGATGGGGCAAAATGTGGGAGCTTTGACCAACACAAAAGGAATTCAGATGATGCTCTGGAGGATTAAAATAAGGGGGAGAAATTACACTTAATTCCGAATTCAGGCCAGAATCATTACACAAATCACCCAAAATTCCCAGTAAAGACAGTTTTGTTCCAGTGGAGTTGGTGGAAGAAATGTTGGTTGAAGAAATGTTCATGGAAGGCCACTGCCAATGAGGGATAATTGGAAATTCCTTGGAAATCTCCTACAAGACTGACCACAAAACCTCACTCATCTCCGTCTATAAACAATCCCAAAAGTTGGAACTGGGGTTTGGACAGAAAACAAGAAAATTAAATGTGATCAATACACTTTCAACCCAACATTCTTTTTATTCTACTCGAAAGGGGTACAGAAAATGAGAGATTTCAGCCTCCTTGGATCAGATCATTGGCACAGGAAGTTGAGTCTCCTGCCTCATATTTAGGACACAGAAGGGTCTCCTTAATTTCTTGGGTACAAAGAAGACCTAGACAGAACAAAGAGCCTTTGGGCTCTTTGGGGTGGAAAAGACCTGCTCTAAGGAGGTTTTTTTTGCCTTAAATATACTTCACACAGCGGAATTATTTAGTTCCAAACCAACCAGCCCAGCAGGGCAATGAAACTCCACAGCTGGTTTTGTGGGAGTGGTTGAAAAATCAATTGAAAAACTTTTTTGGGGACTTCCTGAGTTTTGCTTCTCTGTTAGTCGTGGGAAAGGGGTGGATAATAATAATAATAATAATTAAAAAAAAACAATGGATTTTTGGGAGCCGTTGAAGGTTGTTCATGAGGCATCCAAAGGGAAAGCTGGGCTGGTGGGTGTTTCTCCTCTTCCTCACTGGGTTCTTCAGAGTGAAAGACCTTCCCATCAGCTCCTCAGGGTCTAGTCCAGAAGAAGACACACAGGGAACTCGCCAGCATCCCAACTGGCACAAGGCTGATCCTCAGACTCGTCGCACCGTCCGCGTTGCACAGGTCGGAGTAGCAGCAGGACACGGGGCGCGTCATCCCGATCCCATCCACGTCCGACGGGACACACTCCGACGAGCACATCTTGGTGACAGTGGAGACTCCAGTGAAGGGATAAACTGGCACAAAGAGAGACAGAAGGAATGTTTAGGGCTGGGGGAAATGGAGAGCTCTCCCCGTCCCTGCTTCTCCCTGCCTTCGCTGCCAAAGTCTTAGCTCTGGTTCAAACACAACGTGCTTCCTACCAGGAATGTGGGAAGCAGCTCCTGCTGAGGGGCCACGAGCTGAACAGCACTTTGCATCCTCTGTGTCCTGCCTGGATCAGCACTACCTGGAAAAGGTGAATTAGCCACTTTTTCTGCCTCTCCTTGGACTCTCCTCACCATCTCCTGCCTCTCCCAAGTGTGACCAGGGACTTATCAGCAGGACCTTCCAAAGGGAAAACCTCCATCTCCATAACCTTCAGGGTCACCAGACAGACTGGCAAAGCCTCTCTGACAGCTACAAAGAACATCAGGGCGTTTCTCTTTCACCTTCAGATGACCAGAAGTTGGTGTCATAAAACAACAGAATGGTTTGGGTTGGGAGGGAACTTAAGGATCATGGAATTCCAACCCCCTGTCATGGGCAGGGACACCTTCCACTAGCCCAGGTTTCTCCAAGCCCCATCCACCCTGGCCTTGATTCTCCCTAATATCCAATCTAAACTTACTCTCTTTAAGTTTAAAGTCATTCCCAGTTGTCCTATCACTGCATGACCGTGATAAAAAATTAAACTCTAATTTCTAACCATGTTCAGCATTAACTGGGAGCATGAAAACCTTAAATATTAACTCACACAAACTCTGCTTTCAGCAGCAGCAGCAGCAGCGGAGACTCTGCCCCACAGGAGCTCTTTTCCCACATTTAAGTGAAAAAAGCAATTTTTCACTGTAGAAACACTGACTCTTGTTCAAAGCGTGGATGAAGAAGCCACTGTCCTGACCATCCTTCAGGATTCATGTCAAAAAGTGTGGATAAAGAGGTCGTTGTCCTTACCATCCTCCAGGGAATACATGGTGGTCTTGCACATGTTTTCGGTCTCCGAGCAGTTCTCGATGGTCGTGCACTTCTCCACGGCGGTCTCAGCCCTGCACGTGTAGCACTGCAAGGTGAGAGCTGGGAGAAGGGAAAACACGAGCTTGTACTCAGGGTGGACCACCAGGGTCTGTCTGTGCCCCTCCCCGGAGGGGGGGGGGTGTTCCCAAATGCTCATGCTGAGAACGGGAATGGAAGAGTAAAACGTGTTTGTGACAATGGGAATGGGAAATACAGAGGGATGTATTTCCCTCAGATCAATTGGGATCAGGAAGCCCCAAATCAGTCTGAGACCACCCAGATCAATCAGGACTCCCCCAATCAATCCAGGATCCCCGGATCAATCCAGGATTTAAGACCCCCACATCAATCTGGGACCTCTGGATCAATACGGGACCCCCTGGATCATTTTGAGATCCACTGGATCAATCCAGGCCCCCTGGATCAATATGGTATCCCCTGGATCAATTGGGATCCCCCAGATTAATCTGGGACCCCCCAGATCAATCAGAACCCCCCTGGATCAATCAGGACCCTCCGATCAATCTGGGACCCCCCCGAATGAATCAGGACTCCCCGGATCAGTCTGGGACCCCTGGATGAATACGGGATCTGCTGGATCAGTCTGAGATCCCCTGGATCATTCCAGACACCCCCAATCAATATGGGATCCCCTGGATCAATTGGGATCCACTGGATCAACCCAGGACCCCCAGATTGATCTGGGACCCCCCAGATCAATACAGGATCCTCCAGATCAATACAGACCCCCTGGATCAATACGGGATCCCCTGGATCATTTCAGACCCCCCCAAATCAATCCCAGACTCCTCAGGTCAATCAGGACCCCCTGGATCAATAGGGGATCCCCTGGATCAATTGGAATCCCCTGGGTCAATATAGGACTCCCCAGATCAATACAGGACCCCTGGGATATCTGGAGGCTCCACGGGAACTTTGGGCCCTGCGGTGATGGGAAGAGGGATAATGAGAGAAGAGGGTCTAATTAAATACCTAATTAATTAATTAGGTGTGACGAGTCAAGCAGGACCACCTAAAACCTCTCACCTGGGAACGTGTCCAGATTGAGTTCAAATTTCTCCAAGGATGGAGATTCCCAAACCTCCCCGGGCAACCTGTGCCAGCGCTCAGTGCCCCCTCCCAGTCCGAAAGTGTTTCCTGGTGTTCAGAGGGAACATCCTGTGTTCCCATTTGTGGCCGTTGCCTCCAGCCCTGGCACTGGGAACCACTGGGAAGAGTCTCTTTGCCCCCTCCCTTCAGGGATTTATCAACATTTAGGAGATTCCCCCCCTTTGAGGCTTCTCTTCTCCAGGCTGAGCAGTCCCTGCTCACGGGAAGGTGTCGCTGCCCATGGCACGTCCCTCCTTTCTCACTAAAAGCATGTGTTGGGAGGGCACCTGGAATAGTCATAAAAGGCTTTCCTGACCAGTTTTGGCAATCCCACATTCCAACTTGTTCATCGCACCTTGGAGGACAATTTACAAACATGGGACTGGCCTGAGGCACAGGAAAAACCGGGAGATGCCTGAGGCAACAGGAATGGGGATGGGAAAGGTGTTCAGGAAGCAAAGGAGTCATGAGTTGCAACCACACGTGGAGAGGGTTGGCCCAGAGCAGAGGAGCTTCTCCCTGCACCCTCCTCATGGAATCCTCGGGATAATGAACCAGAGACATTCCCTTGGCCCAAATTTATGGTCTGGTCCTGTTGTCTTCCCAGTGCTCTATGATTTTTTCCAGCAACTAAGGGATTTCAAGTCAATTTTCCACTTCAAGGCCAGGTTGGACAGGGCTTGGAGCAACCTGGTCTGGTGGAAGGTGTCCCTGTCCGTGGCAGGGGGTTGGAATGAAATGGTCTTTAAGGTCCCTTTCAACCCAAATCATTCCATGATTCTATGATCTTATGGGAGACAGAATTAAAGGCCTTCCTGAAGAGCAGGCAGACAATATCCACAGCTCTCCCCTCATCTACCAGATCAGTCACTTCATCACAGAAGTTTATCAGGTTGTGACTTTACCTTGGTGAAGGATCTGGAGACACACAGAAGTCAGACTTGACTGAGAGTTTCAGCAGAGGGATTTTAATCTGGTGGTGTCCACTCCACCCATGGGGAGCTCTCAGGTAGGGGGGTTGTCCCACACAGAAGGAAATGTCTCCATCAAATTTCCTGAGCCATGAGAACAAATTAAGCACAACCTCTTCTGAGATCCTGGTACTTTAGAAAAGTCATGGAATCATAGAATGGTTTGGGTCAGAAAGGACCTTAAAGATCTTCTCATTCCCGTCCTCTGTCATGGGCAGGGACACCTTCCACTATCCCACATTGCTCCAACCCGGCCTTGAGCACTTCCAGGGATATGAGGCAGCCACAAATTCTCTGGACAACTTGTGCCAGGGCCTCACCACCCTCACAGGGAAGAACTAAACACAAGAGCAACCACACTGATGGATTGTGTGGGGACATCTTCTGCTCCAGACAGAGGCCATAGGAACAAAATTTGGTACTCAAGGTCCAAACCCAACCCTGCCTTGTCCCTCACCAGCTTATGGATGTCCCTCATCACCTCCCTGTTGAGCTGCAAAGGCCCTTTCCAGCTGCAGGTTCCTCTCAGCTCCCACACACCCAAAATAATCACAGCCCAAGTCTTTCCTTGTCTAAAATCTTCTGAGATGGAGGAATTTTTGATAAAAACACCGAAGAACCCAAATTGTTGTGACACAGAGCACTCCAAGCTTAAGGTATCAAGCCAAAATAGTGTCTGGTGTGTCCTATCAAAAAGAAAGATGTTTTAGGGCAAGATTTCCGGGGCATTCTGCAGGTTTTTCTCAGGAACCCAACACTTGATGTGGGTCCTCTACTCCAGATCCTCTTTTCCACCCCCTTAGAGACACCTGAATTTGTCTTAAAGTCATAACAATGCATTTTGGCACAGGCCAGCAGCCCCTCTTTGGTCTGGAAGGCAGTTGTCACCTTATCTGTGTGACATTCCTGCTGCAATTCCTTTAAATCCCACTGAAAAAAAGAGCAAGGATTCTGCTCATCCTGGCACACCCACAAGGGGATGTAAGGAAATCACCTTATGAAAATAGATATCAACAAATAAGCCAGGAAAAAAATCCCTTTTCTAAACAGACCCAAGAATTCTCTTGCTTTTATTCTAAGCAAACTTTATAATGTTTTGTTTGCTTTAATTCTTTATCTGACAGTGGTCAAACACATCTCTGGGGAGGAAGAATCGGCACCGGTCTCAGGTTTCGGGAGACTTTGCAAATCCAAACCACAGCATTTGTGTTCCTCTTTGAAAAGAAAACCAAACACAGCACCTTCTCCTCCCCTGCAGAGTCTGCCCTTGCAGGTCCAAGGATTTAGGAGGGAAAATGAAATAGAAAATTAAAAGTTGATTAATAAATAGAAATTAAAAATAATCCTGACAGAGCTCCACGTCCCGTCCGGGCACAGATAAAATCAGAGCCTAAACCGCCTGGATTAGAGAATATCCCAATTAACAGTCCCAGCTCATGCACAGGGCTTTCCTTGGCCATTCAGGAGAACACCAAAGGAGCTT
Source organism: Platyrinchus mystaceus (assembly GCA_035041135.1). Taxonomy (NCBI): domain Eukaryota; kingdom Metazoa; phylum Chordata; class Aves; order Passeriformes; family Tyrannidae; genus Platyrinchus; species Platyrinchus mystaceus. The sequence continues at coordinate 2,368 of JAWWLV010000292.1, read as the reverse complement.
GGGATCATCAGAAGGAGCAAGAAGTTGTGGTGGTGGCAGGAACAAGGGATGAGGAATCTATTCCAGAGTGTCCTTCCCTCTGTGTAGCCACATTCTTAGAGGTTATGGCATCATTTCTCATGTAGATCTTCCCAGGATGAGGGGATTCCCTCATTTCCAGGGGATTAAAACATCAGTGTCCCAAATGCCATTCCACACTTGGCTTCATGGAGCTGGTGATGGAGGAGAAGCAACTGAATCCCACTGATGGGAACAAAGAGGGAAGGTTGTCAGGGCACCCCTGGATTAATGGGGCTTGTTCCCAACCTCCACATCCCAGAGAGGTCATCCCAAATATCCGGCTGCTGTTGTTCACACACCTCCTGCTCCAAGTCTGTCCCCCCCAGTGAGGAGGCAGAGAGAATAATAGGGACAGAAAGGATGGAGGGAGGATCATGGAATCATAGAATAGAATCACAGGATGGTTTGGGTTGGAAGGGATCTTAAAGATCTTCCAGTTCCAAATCCCATCATGGGCAGGGACATTTTCCACTATCCCAGGTTGCTCCAACCTTGCCTTGAACACTTCCAGGGATGGGGCAGCTACAGCTTCTCTGGGCAATCTAGGCTGGTGGGGTCACTCCTTATGGTGACAAACTCCCAAATCCTCCAAAAATTGGGGAAAGACCCCCAAATGCTTCACACTCGGTTGTTTTCTGTGGTGGCCTGATGAAATTTTCTTTACATCAGGTAAACCAGAGTGTGTTAATAAACAGAGCTCTAAACAAAGATACAGCGACAGGACAAGGGGGGATGAGGAGGGGCAGAGTTAGATTGAATTTTGGGAAGAAATTCTTCCCTGTTAGGGTGGTGAGGCCCTGGCACAGGTTGCCCAGAGAAGCTGTGGCTGCCCCATCCCTGGAAGTGCCCAAGGCCAGGTTGGAGCAATCTGGGATAGCGGAAGGTGTCCCTGCCCGTGACAGGGATTGGAATTCCATGATCTTTGAGGTCCCTTCCAACCCAAACCAGCCCACGACAAACATCAACCCTGCAGCACCCGGGCCACCAGCTTTGTTCCAGCCCATCTTTCCCACTTCTAGTGCCAAAATTTGATAAATCCCACACATAACACATTTTTAGAGAGATTCCACACACGCTGCGTTAAACTGGCTGGCAACTTTCAGGGTTAAGTATCAAGAAAAAAAAAAAAGGTCCAGAAAGTTAAAAATAACATTAAAAAAAAAAAAAAAGAAAAAAAAAAGAAAAAAGAGAGAGTAGTGAAACAGAGCAAGAACATGTAAAAAAGTGAGAGCTGGAATTTGCATTGAAGAGATGACACGGTATAATCACACCCTGCCTTGTGACACTTCCTAAAGAGCCTGAACTGACAATCCCGGTGACACCATCGTGATCCTGAACATCTGACAGGCTGGAAACATTCCAAAGATAGATTCCTCCATGTGGGAGGCCTGAATTTCAGGGGGAACCGGACACATCCTATCCCACCCTGGGGGAATTTGGATAAATCAGAGCGGGAACTTACCAAATTCTGTGCAAATTGCCACAGCCAAAAGAAGAGAGAGAAACACCTTCATCCTGCACAGCCCCAGGTTGTCACTGCTCTTCACCACTGGCTTTAACGTCCCACCTTCCTGGGGGCTTTGCCATGCACTGCTCGTGTCCCCAGCTCCAAATCTACTGGAAAAACGAGTCCCATTGAGCTATAAATGAATCAAAGGAGCTGCAGATCAGGCCCCACCTCCTGCTCCACCGTCACCTCTTTTCATGTTCCTTGGAGAAGAAAATTAGGGTTCGGACTTGGGACAATAGCTGGGATTGTTTAAGGTGGGTGTTTTGTGACTGGGAAGCCCGGGGTGGGGGGTAAATAATCCTGGTGTCTATGTCTCACCTTGCAGCTTTGGTGACGTTTCTCCTTCCTTTTTGGGGAGGTCTGGGTGGTTTCCAGAAATCCTGGGGGGTGGAAGAAAGATTTGTGTCTTGGAATTTCAAGGCTTTGAACTTCCAGGACTTCTCTGTGTTTGTGCCTTCAGTTGGGGCCGGAGTTTATCACCAGGAGAATCACAGTCTGGGTTGGAAGGGACCTTAAAGGCGATTCCAACCCCCTGCTGTGGTCAGGGACACCTTCCACCTGACCAGGTTGTTCCAAGCCCCGTCCAATCTGGCCTTTAAGTGGAAAGCTGACTTGAAATCCCTTAGTTGCTGGAAAAAATCATGGAGCACTGGGAAGACAACAGGACCAGACCATAAATTTAGGCCAAGGGAATGTCTCTGGTTCATTATTCCGAGGATTTAGGGAGGAGGGTGCAGGGAGAAGCTCCTCTGCTCTGGGCCAACCCTCTCCACGTGTGGTTGCAACTCATGACTCCTT
>JAWWLV010000291.1:0-17335 GCA_035041135.1 Platyrinchus mystaceus | reverse complement strand
GTAAGCTCTCTTTTTAGCTCTGAGTTCCTTCAGAATCTCCCTGTTCAACCACGCTGGTCATCTACCCCGCCGGCTTGCCTTGTGGCACACTGGTACCACCTGTTCCTGTGCACTCAAGACTTCCTTCTTGAAGCACACCCATCCCTCCTGTATCCCCTTGTTTTCAAGAGTTTTTTCCCAGGCTATGCTCCAGACCAGTCTTCGGAACAGGTAAAAATTTGCCCTCCGGAAGTCCAACGTGGAGGTTTTATTGGTGGCCTTTCCTGCATCCCTGAGTATTGCAAACTCTATTATTTCATGGTCACTGTGCCCCAGACGGCCTCTGACCATTACATCTCCCACCAGCCCCTCTCTGTTTGTAAACAGCAAGTCTAGTGGAGCCCCACCCCTGGTGGGTTCATTTACCAGCTGAAGCAGGAAATTATCCTCTACGGATGTCACCATTAAAACCCCAAAAATCAACAGTTAAAACAAGTTAAACCCACAGATTTTTAAAGTGGTACCACTTGTATCATTTACATGGGATTGCTTACTTTCTGGGATATTATACATGGAAATTTCCATGTTGAATCTGTTCACCTTGTTGCTTGGTAATTAGTGGAAGGTTAAAAGGCAATTAGTGGATGTAATTAGTCCCTGTCCCAGGTTCTAAGAGAATAAAGATTGTCTGTAAACTGAATAAACTGCAACATATTCAACACCATTACAGATAAATTCTGTTTCTCAGACCATACCCAGTTTTAGATAAAGCAGATTAAGACACACAGAGGAGACTTGACTAAAAATTTCATGGGGTAATATGGTATAAAAAAGTCCACAGGCAGAGTGGGAAGATTTGTCTTTACTTTTTCCCAGTCACTTGAAGCTGGGCAGTCTGGGAGCACTGAGGATTCTCAAGTCAGGCACAGTTAATACAAGAAAGAGTTCTCTGGCAGAGATCAGCCCAGTTACACCAGACACTTCTGCTTGCAGATTAACTGAAGTCACAATCCACACTGTTTCTCTTGACCTCCTAAGTGTATTTTGAATATCTAAGTGACCCTGAGAGGCAGTTGGAGAGTGAGACAGTCCAGCCAACCAACACAGGCAAAGAAAACAATGTACAGGAAAAGCTGAAGAATCAGGTGCCTTTTCCTGCAGGGCAAATCTTTGCTTCTTGACACGAGTTATATCTGACAGAAGGAGACACAAAGAATAAAAAACACTTCCAGAATGCTGTTCACAGTGGGGTTATTCAGCACTTCACCCCATATTTTTGGGAAGTGTGAGTTCCCCCATCAGCATCACCCAGCACTGCCTTTCAGAAAGGGACTGTACCACATAGAAGACATCAGATGATGTAAGAACTCTCATAGCCAAACATTATAACACAGGGTTGATTTGACATCTCACTGAATGTAACTCTAAGCTGGGAAAATGACACCAACATCACTGTTTGCTTGAGAAAATTACACAAATGCTGGAGCACTCTGGTATTTTTAACCCTGGTTTCTCAAACAAGGACAGCAACTTGAAAAGCCAAGAAAAATAACACAAACAAGTCCTTTGCCCTTTCTTGTTCTCCATCACCCCTTGGAGGCTGCAGGAGCAGCAGTGATGGCACTGAAAACAAGCAACAACCACAGCTGAGAGTAGTTATTGATACTAGGGGGGGTTGGTTTTAATTCATACACCTGAGAGAAACCATCTGAAGGAGTCTTGTTCTTTGCTTCCCGCTGCTTTCACCTAAGAAAACTCTAAGATAAGGGCTCGATACAGAAGGCTTTGAGGTCTGCCCCGTTCTCCAGGTCAGGCTCACCAGCAGCTGCCCACAATTCAGTCCCTGGCAGTAAGAGCAGAAGAAACCAGCAAGTGTTTACTGGAATTGGGATTTCTAAGTGGACTGATGGAGCCCTGAGGACGTGGTTACCAAGCCTGGGTGATGTTCATTGACACTCCTTCAGACGAGCACAGAGATGAGAACACTCAAATAGATGCTTATGAAAAGATGCTGTCGAATTTTCAAATACATTCCAGTGACTTCAGTAGGGATATTCCATTCCTTAATACCCTTTTCACAAAGTTCTAACACTTCCAAAGCAATTCCAAGTCATTCCAACTCGGTTCCAAGAATCTACATCAAGACTTTCTCCACCTGCTTCCGCACTTGTTCCAAGCATTCACAGCTAATAGGAAGGGAAGGATGTGGTGGGTTCCTGGAGGCAGCTGGAAAAGCAGGATGCACATTTTTTTGTCACTTCCATGGAATGTGAATAGAGGAGTGTGAGTGCCTGTTTTCTGTGCTCTTTGTGAAAGATGCCTCGTGATCCACACCCCCAGTCTTATTAAGCTGGATGATTTCATTCCTGACATTTAAACTTCCCGCTTGGAAAAGACTCCAAAAGCTTTTGTTTGTTTGTTTGTTTGCAGTGAGTGAATTCAGAGTTGCAGGTGATGGCTGAAAACACATGAAGAGATGGTACTGCTTTCACATCTTATGAGTAACATTATTCATAGGCAAATGGCAATGAAATTCCCCCAGACCATCAGTGACAAGGCATAATTTTGTTAGTCAGCCTTGGCAAGGCTGGAACACGTCGTTACACTGATGTTTGCTGATCGTTTCTGCTTTCAATTAAACATGCAGAAATGAATCTCCACATGAGCAACCAATGGCTTGCTCAATTCTAACGTTTATAATAGTGCTTAATTGCCTCTACCCTCCAGAGAAAGCAGCAGGAGGATTGCATTCATCACTATTTGTCAGGTGGTCATAACACTATAGAATTCATTCTGAAGAAACAGACAAGATATTCAAAGTGTTGGTCTTGAATTTACAGTATTTAAAGGTTCACTTTTTGCATCCATGCAGCAGTAATACAAAGAAATGGGTACCTAGCTACTGATTTTCATCCTTCTCACACACCTTCTTGTATTTTTCTCCTCTTTGCTCTTCAGTTGCCACATTAAAACCACTGCAGACTGCTCAGCAGAAAACAGAGCCACAAAAAGAATGTTCTAGAGACAGCAGGGCCTGCAGATTTCATTGTGGCTCCAAGCCCAAAGCAGGACTGCAGGGGGGTGTGAAAAGTGTTAACTCATATTACTGCCCTTCTGATCTCCAACTTCTAAACAAAAAGCCTGTTACTCTAAAAACATCTGACTGAGCTTGAATATATTTTCTCTGTAAAAATTACTGTAATGTTGTCAAGACCGAGCCAGGAGGAGGTGGCTGGATCTGGATCCCAACTCAGGATCCTGCTGCACAGATAACACAGAAAGGTCAGTGACACTGTTCTAAGATACTTCCAGGAGACATCAAAACCAAGATGTTTTGTTCCAGATGTTTCCAGAGGTAACTCAGTCTTTAGCACTTTTATCCAGATGTATCTGCAAAAGTGAAAAGCCTGAAGATACTTCAGGACTTGGACATTGAAATGTATTGAAGATGCATCAGTACTTGAGGATAACTCAAATTATGGCATTAGGAAAAAAGACAAAATCAGTAAAGACACTTCCATAAAAATCCATCACTTAACAAGTGAAGGAGTTACAATATCTAATTCCTAACTTTCCACTTGGGAATTCTTCCCCTAAATGCAACTGCAGCATTTTCCAATGAAAATACTCTGTAAACATGGGATGTTCAGAATGCAATAAGGACAAAGCCCAGCCCTCAGGTCAGGGGAAACAAACCCCAGACATGTGGCCATCCCAGCTGTTACTGAAGTCCACACCAAGCAAAATTCCAGTTTCCCCAAACTGATCCCTAATTTCTGTTTTGAAGACTAAAGGAAAGACCTGAAGTGCCTCCGAGCTGCCTTCCAACGTCGGAGCAGCCAGGATTTCAGACACACTTGATCAAGACTGTTCTTTTATCCCTCTCTCATCCACCTTTCGAGTTGGCCAGCAAGACTTTATTCCACATGCTCTGGATGGCTCACTCAGCTCCAGGAAAAGGTATTTTCTGACCAGTGTTAGAAGTTCCAAACCATTTCCTTCGAGTGGCTCTGCAGTCCCACTGTCACAAGTGCAAATGCATAACCTCAGAAAGATCCCCACAAATCCCAGCCCTAAACCAACTTCTCCCTACAGAGAATGCTCTAAAGCACAATATCAGAATGCTCTTGAAAAAATTAGGAAGTTAATATAGTCACAATGGAAAATCACTATTTATAGCTCTACCAAAAAATCCTAATAGTCAGTGTGGATGCTTTTCTACCCACACAAGTTCTCAGGAATCTGGGATAAAATTTTTCCATCCCACACCCCCGAAAGATGTACAAGACTAAAAATGCCTGATTTTACCTCTGTGGCAGATTGATATTTTATCATTTGTAATATGTTAATCCATGGATGAATTTGTACTATTACATAAATACCAATTAATAGCAGTCACAGAGTGATTAAAAATAACCAGGTGTTTAAGTCCACAATGGTGGGCACCACTTTACTACACCCCACTATGGACCTTCTCCAGACAACCTCAAACATCTGCTCAGGATCTCTTGTCCTGCTCTCAGAATTCCACTGCCTGGAAGCAGCACTGAGACCTGGAAACCGGGATATTCCTCAATTCTCCAGGGTCACCTTTATTTTGGCTACTCATGGATCAGCCATGGTGAGCACAGGCCATGTATGTTGTCACTGGCATGAGAAAGATCTGAATAAATCCAGAAGGTATTTGGGACAAAAATCTTTTTTACCCCACAAAAAAAACCCCAAACAAACACAACAGCAACAAAACACAAACCACCAAACAAACAAACAAAAAAAGCCCCCCAAAACCAAAACAACCAACCAAAAAAAACACAAACAAATGAAAAGCCAAACCAAATCAGGCCAGAAAGACCAAGACCAAAAAAAAAAAAACCCACTTCGATTCTGAAAGCAGTTCCATGAAGAGGTGTTTGCTCTGTGTTTTTATGTCACAGCACTGCTGTGGCTTCTCTAAGGACAGGGAGAAGTAACTAAAAATCAGTCTTTTCAACTGTAACATGTTATTAATAATGACCAGAAAGTGTGTGAAGCCACAGCATATTTCTAAAGCTTGGATCCTTTAAATCCTTGGATCTTTGCCATGCAGGAATGGTACTTTAACTGTTTTTCCCTCCGTGAACTACCGCATTCAATCCTGCAAGCTCCTCACCTACACAGGTTGTTTGGCTCTGCTGTGTTTACTGTGCTTTCTCATTTTTTATATGTCCTGTTTATCTGCAGACATTAGAATAAATCTGCTTTTGAACTTCCCAGGAAGCGATTTTATAGGATTTTGTACGGTTTTATAGGAGTTACATAAGTTACACAGAGCAGCACCTTTTCATTCCCCAATGCAAAGACTTTGCTCTCAGGTACCACATTATAACTTACAGAGTTATAATACATTATATAACACATCCTATAGAGTTATAATACATTATGTAATGCATTCTGTAGCATTATATTATATTTCAAAGATTTATAATACATTATAACTTACAGAGCAGCTGAACTGTGTGTGTAAGGTCAAAGGACAGCAAAAATCTGCATTTTACACAACCTGTATTTTACAGAAACAACAGCCTCAAACACTATAGAAAATATCACCTTTTAGACTCATTTCTGCTCCTCTCTCACCATGTTTTATTTTTCCACTCACAGGAATTGTCAATCCAGAATCTTCTGTGTAATTTGGGAACACATCTGGAACCCAGCCAGTTGAATCTCATTCTTTAAATGCTGGTTTGTGCCTAATCTTTGCAGTGTTGACAAACCATCATGACCATTTCATCCCATGGATTTCTGCTCCCACACCTGTTCACATGGCAGCAAACCAGGGCTGGAAACCAGAGGGAAATTATCCCAACTGTTCACTAGAAAAATGACACAAAAGGCTTGAGAAATGCTGAAAAAAAAAAAAAATTCCTGCTCAACACATGTCCCAAGGCAAGAGCCTGCAGGAAAACATGGCAAGTGTCACTGCCACAAACTCAGATTGTCTGTGTATCCTGTGAATAGCTCCGAAAACAATGAATAGACAAAACCACCACCTGGATACGCTGAACACCATCAGGGGGTACCTCTGCTTCAGATGTGCTCTGTGAAACACCACACACTGCTCAGCCCTGCCCGAAATGTGTGGCTAAATTGCATTGACAGGGAGCTTTTTATGGGAAGAGTTATTTACTCAAAGCTCAGGAAAATAATGGGGCGGTAAAATGATTTTAGATCTTCATCAAATCTTGGTCTAAAGAGTAAAACACATCCAGCTGAAATGAAACAAAAATTCAGGGTTTTCTGTGTAACAGGACCACCTCTTCTGCCACAATACAGTTGATGAAAGCCTGTTCCTTCAGGAGAAAAGGAAACCTATTCTTCTGGGCACTTGAAAATGAACCCAGCATATATTTGAATATATTACCAGTAGCTTCCTCAAGGAAGCTCATTTTAGAGAGGACATCTCAGATCATAAACTTCTTTTTTCCAGTTTCAGAGAAGTTTCTTAATATTGCAATATTCTTTATCAGAACTGCACTGAAAGAAGTCAGTACTCACATTGGACTGTGGTTTTTTCATGAGCCAAAAGCACTGAACCCTAAGCAAGTGCCACAGGCAGCAAACTGACAGGTAAAGGCTGGTAAGCAGCAGGAGCAGTAAAACAGTGAGAAGGTCTTTAAATCCTTGTTGATTCTACTAGCTCTAATTATTTAAATACACTCATTTTAAAATAATTTTAAATGGAACTAAGGGATAAAACAATCTTGATATCAAGCGAATATGCAGAAACACCATCTATGACCCACCACACTACACTGATAACAAGTTAAGGAAAATACTGATTTAAATATTAATCATAATTAAAATATTAATCAATTCCCTGGAACTTCATGGCATTTTACTTAGCCCTGAGCCCACAGAATCCACAGGACACCTGGGCAAAATTGGTCAAATGCAACTGAAATTAAGAAGCCCGGAGAATTTCATAAACCTGAATACTTACACCCTGGTGGTAATTGCAGGAAGAAAGAACAACTTTCAACTGCCCAAATATACATTTATAATTTTACATTTATATCTGTATCAAGTACAGCCAACAGGAAAGTTGTTCATAAAATTACCCTCAGTAAAACAGTGAATTCTGAAGTGAGAGAGAGCCCAGGGGGTCCTGCAGTGAACAGTGAACACGTTCATGGCAAGATGCTGCCACTGAAGAGGCAAAAAAAACTTCCCAACACATCTGCTGAAGCAGTTCAGGACTCCCAGAGCTCCAGAAAGAGCTCAAAATTCCCATGGGATTAGTTCTGCCATGCTTAGAACGAGCTTTGCTGGACTCCAGCCCAGGCCCAGAGTGACAGAGCCACTGCTCAGCCTGGGTTTGTATCCCACAGCCACTGGATGGCCCACAAAGGACATCCCGTGCCAGGAACAGGATTTCATAAAAGCCGCTCAAAATATTTCAGAGAATCCAAAAGAATTTTCAACAGTCAGGTCTGTGATGAGTAACAAACCATCCTTGCATTTTTTATTTGCTACAGCAATCCATTGATTTCCCCCTCATTCCCTATTACTTCCAAAATCACAAGGAATTTGTTCCATCTCTTGCCCTCAGTAACTCCTTAAAATATTCTTTTTATTTGCAACCTCCCAAGAGCCCTCTGAGAGATCACCTGAGAGGCACACAAATAAAATCTATATTTTGTGCCAATGTCCAACAGAGCTTTTGGGTCCCTGCATTTCCACAAGGAAAATCAACCCTTGGGACATCTAAACTCTGTCAAATATACTGTGTTTATTGGATTTTTTTACACAGGACTTAAATTTTGAAGAGTCTGGTGATGCATAGATAGTTCTTCATAACTGCACAATGCAGGTATGAGTCAAAATATAGTCTATATTCAGAAGGTAATTGCTTTAAGATAATTAACTTGTAGAAAATTAGGTATGTAAAGAAGATCACCCTACGTAGAACAAATTTTCATGTAGCAAATCTTCAGGCAACTTGAACTGAAAGATAAATTTTCCTTTAGTGCACCCTTCCTGAAGAATTCCCAGTGTGCAAAGTAGATTAAGAAGTGGAAAAACAACACACTGCAAATTTTTCACATATATATTTTTAACAATCATGCTGGGATATATAAACTCACTCATTGTCTATGACAGGAGAGCTTTTGTATGCTTTGGTCTAACAGTTCCATGCATCACTTATATGGCAAATGTTCCCAGCACTGGGATATTCCACAGCCTCTGGCATTTGGAGAGAGCCTCAAACTCTATTGTTACAATAACTGTTGTGGCCATTGGGTTGCAAAAGGCAGAGTTTATTGTGGTTTTTTTTCGGGAGCATTGATATCAAATTCATATCAAAGCCTCAGTTTTTATTACCTACTGATGTCAAATAGTTCTGACATCAGAAAAATTGAGCCATGTCGTTCACAAAACTGCAACAGGGAATACCTGAAATACATAAATTTAACACTCCCTGCCTGCTCAGTGGGTAAATAATGCAAGAGATACCTCAAGATTAGATCAGACTAGGGGAAAAAAGCACTTTGAACAGGCTGCATGCTGGAGAAGTCAAATTTAGTACCCGTATTAAGAATACTATATGAATGTTCTATGAACTTAGTTCAGGACTAGAATAAAAAGTAGGAGATATATGTGTGTATGCACACATACACTTTCAAAATCAGAGGTGCTAATTTGGTATTTTATTTTAATAGGTTAAGAATATTCCATGACTTATAGACAATTTAGTTCAAGACTAGAGTAAAAGCAGGATATAGATCTATACACACACACACTTCCAAAATCAGGAGTGCTAATGTGATGTTTTATTTGAACAGGTTAAAAACTCACCATGCTACTGAAACAGGCCTCTAAAAAGGGAGTGAGGCTGCTCCAAGGCTTAAACACCCCAAGAGTTGTTTAAATTCTTCTGCTTCAGCCTAAACTTAACAGTTGTATTTCCACAGTATAAAGAAAACATCTTCTGTTTGCAGCAGATCTACTTGGAAAACTGAGCCCCTCTCCCCAGTGTCAGATCAACCCTCAGTTTCTTTTCTAGTGGCTCATTTACCCCCTTATCTCAGTCTGTGTTTTTCCTCTACAGCTTAAAAAACTTGTGAGACTCATCACTGCACAGATCAAGGATGGGAAAGAAAAAAAAAGGCAAAAAAAAGAAAAAGCAGGATCTCTCCGGAGATGATACTCATATTTTGCAACTTGTTTCTAAATCCCCAAATGGAGTATTAAAGGCAATGAAATGCTGGTCAGCAGGATGCACCTCATTGTTTCTGACTGACCTACAGCCAGTTTTATAACACTTGAGATTCTGTAAAGGTGAATACATCTCACTGGAAGCTGGACTGACTGAGCTGCTAATCCTAAAATATGCCACTCTTCAAAACAAACCTACCAAAACACAGCTCAAATACGGCACAGAAGCTTCAACAGAGCTCCCAAACAAGAGATCTTGAACTAAAAAAGGCTTCTCCCAGGAAAGGGAATCCCCAGCCCTGGAACTTAACAGTGCCCAAAACATGAAGACCTTGAAGAACACCTTGTGCTGTGACCTTCAGCTGCCACAAACAGCAGACACTGCTTGATTACCACCGTGGGGTTTGCTTTTCCACATTGAGAAATGTAATTAAGTCAATCAAACCCACTAAAACACAAGGCTGACAAGAACATTCCCATGAGCTCCCTAAAGCAGCCAGTCCTGGTCCTGGGCAGGAGGGAGTTATGGAACATTCCCCTGCTGAAAAGAGAAATTAAGGACACTGGAGAAGTTCCCTTCTCCTCCTTTGTGCTCCTGCAAACATGTTTCCCCCAAAAGCACATCAGCCCTTGACTGTCTCCTCCTCCCCCTTCATCCAGGCTGCCAGGACACGTTGGATCCATGGATGAGTGTTGCTGGCACAGGGATAATCTTTGCTTATCAATAATGCAAAGCTGTCAAACACGTTGCCAGGCAGGTGCTGAGCCAAGGCAGCCCCTCCAGTCCCAGCCATGTGTCCTGACCTTGGGGCCTCACCTGAGGCACGAGGAGCTTTGGAAGCTGTGGAGACAAACAATCTGCAGGTGCTCAGTTTCTGCCTCGTTTTTAATCCAATAGAACATGTTTGAGTGTGCTCTCCTCCCCACAGTGACATTAGCACAGGATGCTGATGGAGGAAGGGAACCACTAAAACCACCCCCATTTCTGCTGCAGGACTGGGGAGTGCAGGATCCAGAGGTTTTTAGCTGGTATTTAACAGCAGGTACCAGACTGCACATTTTCTGTGCAGTAACTGGTGGCTGAGGTGAAAATGCGTGTTCAGGTGCCTGATGACTGCTGTGATCAGACTGATGACTGCTGTGATCAGAAGAACAGGACAGGAAGAAGCTATTCCCTCTGGATATTTAAGAATGATGCCAGGTATCACTGCTACAGACCACATTTCCTGTTGGAGCCACACAGAGCAGCCAACACTGCTGCTGAACACAGGCATTTTAAATGCAACCAGGATCACCCAGAAACACAGATGATTTTCTGTTGAGTATTTGTGTAAATATTTTCAGGCTTCACTTTAATCAGAGAAGGTTCTTCTCTACCAAAGGCCAGCACAACTCAGCTCACACATATTTGGTTTTGCTACTGTGAAGTTGAACTGAAGTTTGTTACAAATCGCCTCCCCTACAAAAAAAGGGGGGTCTGAACATCAGAAACTGCCTCCCCCCACACTTACATGGCTTACTGGGACCTCTGTTTAGGTCTGTGGGATAAAAAGTGGTGCAGAAAAATTCAAGCCATAATTTATGTGACAGCACTGCCAGAACTTCATCAGTTCATAGAATCACAGAATGGCTTATGTTGGAAGGGGCTTAAAGATCATCTGGTTCTGCCCCCCTTGCCATGGGCATGTCAAATACACAAGTATTTCCCTATTCCATAACAAACATCCACTTAAGTGAAAGAATTGAGGCATGATTTTGCAAACTTGCAGAGAAGAATACACAACCAAAACTCACTGCTCACAGTAATTGCATCTTAATCATCAATTTGACACTCAAGACAGAAAAGAACAGTGTTATCTGCCCTTGCAGACTTGTTTGAAGAGTGTCTTACCTTCTGGGCCACCACAGGGAGCCGAGATCCAGCCCTGGTCCAAGGTCCTTCCAGCTACCTGACTGAGGTCACAGATAGATGTTTCACCACCCCACTGAATCAGATCATACACATTTTTCTCCCACCAGCAAAGGAAATTTCCCTCCTAGCTAAGACCAAGGTCATTCCAACACAGAGGAAACTTCTTGCAGCAGGATTTATTCCAGGCCTCCGCTTTTCCCAAGGTGAGTCACAAAACACAAGAGCCAAACCTTCCAGTTGCATTGTGTAAGTTGTACACCAGGAAAACGGCCTTATTTGTGGGCATTTATGACTGCTTTCACACCAAATGCCACTGCAGTGGTATTTGCAGAATGAACTCGGCTTCATGATGGGCTAAAACCTTTGGACATTTGAAAATAAAGTGTATTTGTGTTGAAAAGCCCTGCTCCAGCAGCACAATGCCCAGAGCTGTGTCTGGGCTAAAGGCAAGTGTCACTTTGGCTGCTCAGCAGAGAGAAGTTGCACTCCTGCAGTTAGTGATGGACATGGAACAAAAACTGAGGGCAGAAGGTACCCAAAGGGATGCATAACACTGCTGAAAGTAAGTTATTGCAGTTGGCCTATCAAATTAATCCTAAAAATTAACAAATACTTTACAACTGTGGTAACTCAATTACATAAAACATGTCCTTCCATGGGAGTCAATGCTGAGTGATTTTACTTATGTGACAAAAATAATTCAATTTTAAATAGAGTAGATAAGGGATAACTAAGAAAGATAAATAAGAATTAAGTTGGGCAGCTTGTAGTAATATATATTCAGTGTATTTGTTAATAATCTCAAAATCACAGAATGATTTGGATTGGAAGGGACCTAAAAGATCATCACAGTCCACATGGCATTAAATGAGGAGCACTGATCTGACATTTCAGTGCTGGCTGTACCATCTTCTGATCAGCACAAAACCTCCTTCACTCATAGGAATACTTAGACCAGTCAGTGAGGACAATCATGGAGCTCATTAGGCAGTTATATGATCAAAAACTCACCAACTCCAAATGAAAGTGAATCAAAAATTCACCAACTCCAAATTCACCAACTTCCCACCCCCTACAGCAAGGAGAGTTTCTGTCCCTTTTGCAGCTGGGTTTCTTGAGGAGAGGAGCTGCAGGAAGGTGTCCAGAGCCAGCAGACATGTGACAGGGCAGCACCACAACCCTGTTTTCATCCCACCCCTTTAGCCAAGGTGTCAATTAAGCAAGAGGAAGATGACAAGCATGAAAAAGTCCCGTGAATTCTTCTGGCCTCGCTCTGTGCACAGGAAGAGTCTGGGGCTGGGTTTTTAAATTTTTATTAAAAGCAAGTTTTAGCATAAAATCCATCGAGGATCCCTGCTTAGATGACAGAAAATAAAGACAAGTCAACCCACACAGTTAATCTTGACATGTTGGATGTTGCACCAAGCCAGATGTTCCCTTTAGTCCCACTCTCCAAAACCTCTTTAAATATTTTCTGCTGGAGCTTTCCTTATGAAGGGTTTGTCTCCACAGCAGTGCAGAAGCAGCATGTACAACATGTTTTGGGTAGCATAAAATTCCATAAATTCTCTTGAAATATAAAATTCTCCGGGCCTGTCCCATTTTATAGGCCTGGAGGGTGAAGGGGGGGAGGAACACGGCATTGCCACAGCCCCATCTGCTTCTCCAGCCTTAGAGAAACGCTGAGTTACAATAATCAAACTGCTAAAAATGTGAATTTGCAATAATGGGACTGCTAAAAATGGAGTTATGATATCTTCCTTCACACCCACGAAAAAGGTCAGTCTTAGTCTGACTGGCAAAACCCAGGAGAAAACCTTCCCATTAGGTCACAGGGGCACAACTAACGTGGTTAAAAATACACTTTCCAACAACCACACATGTCTCTGGCACTGTAAGATTTTTTTATTTTCAAAGCATGAACAAGTTATTTTTGACACTGGACATCAGTCAAGGTACTAAAGGCAAACAAGAAGCTTTCCTAGTTCCATGCAAAGTAAAAAAATAGAAGCAATTTTCACCTTTCAAATAGGGAGCAAGAACAGTGTTTCACATTATGCTGCCCAAATATTTCACTCCTTCATGATCTCTTTCATTAGAAGGGATGGTCTTTCATGTTCTATGAGCTCCCAGGAGCCATCTGACCCATCCACAGGACTCACATGCACACCCAGAAAAGTTTTTAATCCTTCTCAGTTCAGCACAACCAGAGCTGAACTGGCACAGACTGAAGCACATGAGCCCATATAGGTTTTAATCTCAAGTCAATGCCATCAACTAACACAAGCCAGAGGTACTGCTGGGAAATATCGGGGGGTTTTGGTGGGGTTTTTTCCCCCCTCAGTTCTGGTTATGCTGCTGATCAGAGCTAGAAGGAAAAGAGGAGGGGGATGCACCACCTCCCTTGGAGGAGCTGAACAGAAGGTACTTCCAGTTTTCTCAAGGTTGGGCTGTATTAGTGATGCCAAAGACAACTCAAACTGGTACTATAATGCTCAGTTGCCCCTTTCAGATACAACTATTAAGGTTAAGTTCTCCCCTGATCCACAGATAGTGAGAAGTGAGAACACTCAGCTTGAAGCTCAGATTTAACTTAAACTGCACAAACTCATCTATCAAGTGGAGACTCCCAGGTTTACCCGCTGGTGGCATCTGATGCAACCTTCAGGCATGTTTGGTTGATGGAAAAAGACCAGATATATTGAATAACTGAGTGCCAGATTCACTGAACAACCTGGAGTTTACACAAGGAAGTGCATGAAGTTCTAGACTGGGTGTGTTTGGAACTTGGCAGTCACATTGACAAGGTGAACTCTGATAACTTCCCTCTGTTTTTATCTGACATTCTGTTTCTCTCTATTCTACATTTCAAAAGTGCATTTCATGGAGCAAAACTGTTACCAAACCTTTAGAGAAATTGTTCTGTTCAGTGCAGGGTCTTACCAGCAACTCAATTCCATCAACCTCTAACAGGGATACTCTCCTGTTCCTTCTCTGAGGGCTACATGCTTCTGTACCCATGAAATACAAGATCCATATGAATTTAATCATAAATCTGATCTCTGACACACCCAACATTTTCAATAGGTGGCTGTACCTTGAAGCCACGAGCTAATAAGATGATCAGTTATAAACTATCATATATAGTGTGCATGTGCATATACACCCAGAGAGCAACTTCTCATAAACAGAAACAAAATTATACCAAAAAGGCAAACAGCAAAATTCTGCCTGGAGCTGGAAACAAAATGGTTCCATATCTGACTGCTCCAATCTTTGATTTAATCCCCCACCCACAGTCACTGCAAAGAACACCTTAGAATAAAGTCACTATGCAGCTGAGCAAGTAAAGCAAATCTGTCAAGGAAAAGGTTAAAAAAGTCTTTCACTGGCCATTTTGTCTTATAATCCACTATCATTTGATGTGATTAAGAAATAAAATACAGCACCTTCATGCTGATTTATTTCCTACCAAACCAGACTGTGCACAGAGTCATTATTTCCAAGGCAGCAGCATCTTTGCATATGATTTTTCACCTGTAATCTGTGTCTCCTGTCAACATAATTCACTCAGCACTTCCAGAGGTCTGGATTCGGAACAATTCAGGGTTGGTGGCTATTTCGGGTAAGTACTTGGGAGAGTTTTGCTACAACTATGAGTAATGTTCTCTCAGTGGCTGCAGCAGACTAATTTTCTGGTTTGGTTTATCTCAATACCATAACTACAACCAGCCATAAAGAAGTGCAGAAGTTATTTATCACAGCATAGAACACTTCAAATAAAACATCCTTTTAGATTTATGCTCACAGTTTACACAATTTTCATTTGAAATGCCAAAAGGATTTTTTTTTTGAGACAGAAAAAGAGCTAATTTGGTTTTGTTATTTTTTCTTTTTTTTTTTTTTTCCCAGTAGCAGAGAACTGTAAAACAAGTTTTCTCAGTAGAATACACCAGCAAAAATTGGAATCTTTAGATGGCAACAGAGGAGTTTGACCCATAGTCAAAATATTCTGCACATCCCACCCACCCAAAGGGGATCCCCACAGGAGCTCAACACGACCAGTGCAAGAGCATTTCATTGCCTTTCCCAAGGTATTTCCTGGCACCACATTCCCAGTGCCTGAATGCCTTTTTACACTTCTCCCTCTCCACATTCTTTCAAACATTCACTTCCAAGGGCAGTGCTGGAGTCACCATCCCTGCAAGTGCTCAAAAAATGTGTGGATGTGGCACCTGGGACTGGTTTAGTGGTGAACATGGTGGTGGTGTGGGGTTGATGATTGGATTTGATCTTAAAGGTCTTTTCCAACCTTAATAATTTCATGATTCTATGATTTGATGCCTGTGCCCCTGCAGGGACAGGTGAGTGCAGTCTGTGTGGACAAACACCATGTGTTAGGATCAACACAGACCTTCTAAAACTAATATGCAAATCATCTCACTTCCTAAAAATACCTGTAGAGTTCTAAGCACAATCTGAGTGCACAAAATTCAAGTCTGATTTAGCAACAGTATTCCCACAGTCAGCACATCTACTCAATTAAAAATCCAGCTCAGACATCTATCAGTGTCTATAGGATCAATGTCCCCCATAACTCGAGCAGTTCATTAATTACCATCACAGCAAATGATCATTACACAGAAGACACAGGCTTATAGTAACCACTGACCCCACCAAGACGTCTCATTTAGTCCTGACAATTCAGATTACAAGAGCAGCACTTGTCCTGTGATCAAGTATTAATCACTCAGATGTGTTCAAAAGATTAATTTTCTGTTGAGCAGATTGAGCCCTGATGGGCAATACATGGCCTTTTATGGCTGAGCTACTAATGAGTACTTCTTACTGTAAGGGTATATATATATCTGTATATATCTATATATATATAGATAGATAGATAGATATCCCCCAGTTCCACAGTGGGATGGTAAAGGAATATTCTGATTTATACCCCAGCTCCACAGTGGGATTGGGTTATCACTAAACATTGCTGCTACAGAATGTTTGCTATGAAACAGTAAAAATTGTACCTCAGATCTTTGTGCAGCAAGAGCAAAGACATCCAAGTTGTGGTGCTCTTGTTCCCCAGCTTTCTGATGTATTCCCAGGGCAGAAAGACTAAGCCTTCCCTCAAGGGATGCACTGGCTACGAATTCATGGGTCCTCACCCAACAAACAAGCAGATAAACCACATTTGGAATAACTTGCTGGCTGCTTAATGAATTGTCAGAGGAGTAAGTAAGTAAATGAATATTGGGATATTTAACATTCAAGTTGATTCTCAGCTGACCACAGGAGTGAACGGGATTCCTGAGCACCACAGCCCAGAAGGGCAGCACCCCCTGTCTGAAGGGGAGGCTGCTGGGGCAGCTCTCCCTGCCAGCATTAGGAGTTCATTCCATGCAAGGAAGCAAGTGGGAATGTGAATTTTGCCCTCCTCAGTCAGGGCCAGCCTGGGGTGCTGTCAGAGAGGCAAAGCTGGCACTGCGCGAGGGCTGCTCAGCATCTGCTGCAGACACTCTGCTCCTGAGCCTCACAGAGCCCACGTGCTGTGACACTGCACTGGGCTGCCAGGAAACCAGGGAACCATTTAGATCAAGTGCAGCCGTGAACCCAGCACTGCCAAAAACCCATCAGCCCTGATGCAGTGTCCTCCAGGAACACGATGAGCAATCCCAAAGGCAAAAACACAAAAGTTTTCTGCTGAAAAATCAAACTCTATCAACTATTTTTTCCCCCAAACAGTTCCCCAAGACTTGAAGCTCAGTAATTCTGGAGAGCCCTGCAGAGACACCGAGTTGCTCAGCCCTTCAGCAGCAGCATTAGAAGGAAAAACAAGAGCCAGGTGCCTATTCCAGATGGATACCCAGAGCTGGCAGGAGCTCTCCAGGAGCAGAGAACGGGATGGCAAAGTTAAGGTGGAGCAATATCCATCACCACACAAGCAGAAAGCCTGGAATCCCTGCCCTGTGTGCTGGGAAAACTCTGGATTGAACAGGAACAGCAGCATCATTTTCAACTGAGTTTCTAGATATGTGTGTTTTGCTTTCCCAGCAAAATAAAAAGTTTTAAAACTTTCATTTGAATTCCCAGAGTTTTTCAAAATATATTTTAATTATTCCAAGTCTCTATTGTCCGTTTTAAAATAACGTGGCCAGTCTTCACGAATGAAGATCTGGGAAAGGTCCTTTTTACCTTTCAAGCCTGCGCAATGGATTTTTTAGGTGAGACACAGCCTGCGCTGAA
>JAWWLV010000290.1:0-17355 GCA_035041135.1 Platyrinchus mystaceus | reverse complement strand
GCCAGAAGGAAAGAGGGCAAAAGCCTCTCCTCCTTTCTTCTTATACCCTGGCTTACGTAAAAATCGTAGGGAATATTGAGTAAATCTGAGCACTTCCTTGGCTACAAACTGGTCACCAAGGAAGGCCCAGACCAAACTACCACAATTATTTATATCCTAGCAGAAAGGAAAAGCAAAAAGAATAATCATTACACAGAAAAAAAATTGGTGAAAGGCTACCTGTGTGTCTTCCAGTAGGATTGTGCTTTAACCTATAATTGTTTTCCACCTATGTCTCCTGTAACACCCACACCACTTCTTTGCTGCTGCAGAGGAAATAAAAGCTGCTTTCACGACTTTATTTAATCATTTGTACTCACATAATTCTAAGTCAATGATTATTTTTACAGATAATACCAAGATCAGAGGAAGGTTTATAGATATCTGCTATAAATAATAAGTTTGAATAGTCCTTCAGACTCTTTGATTTCCTTCAATAGTGTTAGCAATAAACAGAAAAAAATTGTTGCTTTTTTCTTAATCTTTTAATTAAACTATATTACCTTTGTTACACAGTGAAGATGCCTGGAAGAAATTAAATAGTAACAAAACAACCAACAAAATAAACTCCTGACTTTTGGAGAGTTCCTGTTTCTGTAGCTCTAGAAAAGTTATAGTAATCAAAAAGACTCAGCAGGAAGTGGGCGTAGAGTTGAATTACCTCACACTGTGAGTTCACAGTGTGTGAGCTGGTGAGCCACAGAGGGACAAGATTTTCTAGGAGTGGAGGAGACAGAAGTTCCATCTATTGATTATGAATATGGTTCTGCAATAGTGTTGCCTTTAGTCAGATGAAGAAAATGAACTTGTGTCTGACATTTCTGTACATCCTGAAATAGTGACTAGATTCTAAAAGAATGGGATATTACTTCATTTATGTGAGCACCACTGACATAACAGCATACTTATTTTTTCCTTTAGAATTGGAGTACGTGTTTCTTCTCCAAACTTTAGCTGCAATGAATTCATCAGTTACATGGCAGTAATTATATTGTAGAACCGTACTTCTAATAACAATTTTTTTCATAATGTATTTCCTTTTTTTTTCCTTGGATGAGGAATGAAAGTGAGAAATTAAGGTTGCAGAATTAAATGATATACCTTTCATCTATATTCAGGTATATAATTTTTAAATGATATACCTTTACCTTTCAAGTACATTTACTGCCCATGTTGATCTTTAGCTTGCTTGTATTTATAAGTAATGCAGCTGGCTATTTTTATGCAGTTAGGCATATAAATAAATACAATTTGATATCTGCTCAATACCATATGGTAAAGTCAGGCCTAGGCAGTAGTATGTAAATGGAGGTCTATTTCTTTTCAGTCTCCACTCAAGCGCATGAGAATCCTCATTTTTAAAACAAATTGCTGTCATAAAAGGGGAGGGGAAAGCCTTCGTAAAAAGGGAATATTTTCATTTTATTCTCCTCCCTTAACAGATAATGGCCAAGTGACCATTTGTAGCTGTACTTTAGAACAGCAATAAGAATTTTTAATTTACATGATCTTAATAATGTTTTGTATCAGAATTTTTAGACTTTTAAAAAAAAGATTTAAAAAGGGTCAAGGTTTGTTTTCTTATTTATTGATAAATATAGTTTCTGCAGTAGATGTGCCTGCCTCTCAAGAAGAGTTTTACAATTCTATGTATCTATTGCAGTAATTATAGAATAGCAAATTCAATTCCAACTTTAAATTTTCCTGTGTTAGATGCTTATTTACTAGGCAACTAACATTTCTTTCATCATTTAGCTAGGAATCTAAATTAATTTTAATATGCTGTTGTCAACAGCTAGTATATGTCACATATACTATTGCATGTTCAGACTAAAAGCCAAGATTGTGTCTTTATAAAGTTTGACATTAAGAGTTAACTAGGAATAATTCCTTTGATTATTTATAAAGAATAAAAGTTCATTTGTCAATATATAGACAATGTTGCTGCTGTTTTGTAAAGCTTGATTGGGACACCTCTTTGTTCTCTCATGGCCATAAATTAGTAAAGTTATGACACCCTGCACATGTGTCATTTTTAGGCCACTTATGAACTTTGTACACCACAAATACTGCCCAGAAGTGACATCTTCCTTGGTTTTCTTCTTTTATCTTGTGCAGAAACACGATGCAACTCCATACAATAAGAAAACATTGTCTCAGAAGATTTAAAACAGGACTATGCATAGGCAGCTGCAATGCTGTTGCCTCCTTCATCTACCCGCGTTTCAAGGTTGTTACTTTACTACTCCTCCTGTATGGAGGCAGCACATTTCTGTGACTGATTATTGAAGAAAGAATCTTCCCTTAAAAACTCAGTGGAAAAAAATCTTGATGATAATAAAAAAAAATCAAACAAACCCCCCAAACAAATAAAAAATAACAACAAAACCAACAAAACCAAAACAAACAAAACAAACAAACAAAAACCAACCAAAAAAAACCAAGAAAACCTTCTTAATTTCATTTCTCTTTTCCCTCTAAAAGTTGCCCAGTATCTACTGTTAAATGAAGAATGAGTCTTATTTCAATTCAGAGTGTTGCTAACAGTTTGCTTAGATCTATCTTCCATTCACTTATAGTTCAAATGTATTTAATTGGTTGTAGTAGCAGGTTGCCAACCTGGAAGACACAAACCAGACATACCTGCTCCAAGGACTTAAGGACATGGATCCTACAAACTTTTACAGTTTTCCTGTTCCCCCTTTGGGTTTTTTTTGTTTTCTTTTGTTTATAACCTGATACCACTCAGCAATTTATGCAGTCTAGTATGTTATGAGTCTTTATGCTGTGTTTCAATCTGTCTTCTTGCCATAGAATCTTGCACTATTTAGTCTACAAGTAATCTACACAGTTCAGTGAGGAAATGTAACCAGTACTGTAGTTACTAGTGTAACCATGCACTTCATGTTATCTGAGTTCCGTAGAGGAATAGTGCATCCAGGAATAATTAAACATACAGTGATAGGGTTAATTAAAAATATAAAGAGATCGAGCTTTTAAAAAAAGACTAATTTTCAGTATTTGCCATTCCAAAAAAATGACTTTTTACTTGAAGCAAAAAGAAAAGAAAACAAGACAATGTAAGAATATATATTGTGGCAAAAATGTCCCCTGACATGACAGGACATTTGAAATAGATGAAAATTTCTGCCTAAAAAAATCATTAGGAAAATTACAATTTAATTATAAGTTGAAAAATATTTTATGTAAGTTTGAATTAATTGTTAGCTTTTGCTGAACTTTAGGTACAGGCAGCTCTTATGCAGGAGGTCTTCATCACATTGAGTGATGTTAAGTAGAGGAGGTTAAGGTCAAGAAATGACATGGTTAACTGCAGTTCCTTTGTTCCAATAGAGGATTTGGCTAGAGATTTGACATGATTGTTTCATGACTATGTCTACATAGGTGCCAATATGTTAACTTTTATATACACAAACACACATCCACACACCTCCTTAGCACACGGGAATGAACCTTTTAATTTTCTGAATAAACTTATTGTACATTGTTTTAATTAATTACTTCTACCACGGAGTTAATTAGCAATAGTTTACTTTAAAACTTACACTGTATCTTAATTTACAAGAGTAGAAAACCCTTAAATACAACAGCTGTAGGAATATCAATTTATATTCTGTGTTCATAGGCATGTATAGGAGATGATATCATGTGATGTGAGTCAATAAACTGTTTCAAACTTTTAAACAGTAAAGAGTCCTAGCCATACAAAGTGAAATAAGTGTTTTTCAATTTTTCAATTTCCTTGGTAACCTCATTATTGCATTATATTATTATATATATTATAATTTATGTTATATTATACTAAATTATAATATAATATACTATATTATATTGTATTCCTTTCATAGGCATACCCATCAAATAAACCATTATTTTAGAACAATTTTTCATTTATTGTGACAAAAATAAAAATTCTAAGTATGTCTGCATTTACATGACAAGTGAAAATAAACTAAGAATATAATGATTTATTTGGAGAATGACTTCTTAAATTTTCTTTTTCTGCTCTTGTTTTGTTAGAAAATTGTTTAATTTGCCTAATTCAGCCCTAGGGAGGGTAGGTTTTCCATTTCATGTCTTTGTGTTTTTTGGATTTTAAACAAAATTTTAAAATATTTTAGATGTTTAGATTTATTCTTTCAACATCTATGGAAAAGTCACTACTTGATATTCTGTATACTTTAAGAGTAAAAATCAAATTGTGCACTTCAGTTTTCCTCTATAATAAATAAATAAATAAACAAATAAACACAACAAATTGGGATGTAGAATAAAAGAACAAGACTTTTAAAATCACACTTGAAAGTGCAGTTAAGAAATATGGTAAATAAAACTTCTGGAAAGAGAAAAACTTAGTGTTTTGTGTGTGTGCCTATTCCTTTAAGTGCCTAGTATTGGAGCACTAATGGAGTGGAAAAATTTAAGTGATTTTTGGGTTCTTTTTTTTAATAAAAAATTAAATCCTAGAGGAGGTTCTAGGAAAAGTGGAAATCTACATTATCTTCTACAGGGAGTCTTTCTAAGCTACTGTATGATTTAACAAGGCACAAATTCGCATCTGTTGTCATTAACGTCCAGGGACACATATAAAAATTCTTAGATATTTATGATTATCTAGAAACTTGTTCTTGCAGAGTTTCAGCTATAAAAGGCTGATTACAGTCTGGATTTGGAAATAGTTAGGTTTGCTTGAGTGATTTTAAAACAAAAAACTTAGAGAGAATAAATTTCCAAGATGGGTTATTTAACTGATATGTCAGAAAAAGCGAGTGGCATTTACACGGCCAAAACCAAAACAATGTCAAACATTTAACATTGTTTTAACCATACCAGACCAAGCCTTCTTACAGCTTTTTGTTTAGGACCTAGAGGTGATTGGTAACGTGATACAATGGATAGAAGGGGAAAAACTTCTAATCTGCTTTCCAAAAAGCCTCTTATCACTCAGAACACAGTGACAGTTTAAAACATCAATTCACCCATGAAGGCAGCTATGTGGGATCTAAAGCTCCTTTTACACTGACCTATGACACAGTCAGCAGAGATGATAAAGTGAGAAAGGGATAAAACTTTTTTTTCTGTTTGATTGTCAACAAAAATTATGGCCTTGAAGTTATTTTTAAAAGACTATCTCCACTACTTATAACTCTATAAAAAAGTAGGACAAAAACATGAAGTCTATAAAATCAAAACTTAATTCTATCTCAAAAAAGGTTAAAGAATTTTTGATCACTTTGTATGTTAATTCTGAAGAAATTCTAAAGAAATTCAATCTTTTAAGTTTAAAAAACCAATTTTATAGGCAGTAAATGAAATAAAGAGTGAAGAGAAAAATGGTTTATGTCAGTCAATAATGGAGTACAAGGCTTTTACACTTAACCTGCTAAACTCAAATCCAGCTGAGTGTGGTGGTGCATCCCCCATCCTCCCCCAGATTGCACTATCAACTGAGAAATGCTCCTTAGGCCTCAACCCTGACAAACAGCACCTGGGCTGAGCTCCTTTTGAGCTTAACAGAAACAGTGTCTACTCCCAGGAGCAAGTGGTGTCTAACAAGTTCCTACTTTTAAACAAATATCCTTGGAAAATTAGTTTTCTTACCTGAATAACAACCCAAGTAGAATAATGTATTTATTATCAAACTGGCAAAGAAAGTTATGGACCTGAAATGAAGCCAGGATAGAAAATTACTATAACTAATATTTTTTGAGTACTTTAGATCTGTAAATAAGTCAAACCTGTAAGTAAGTTACTATTGTGGTGCAGTAAATTCTATATGAATCCTCTGCTAAATTGTTCAACTTGAGTTATCGATTAAGTTTACATTAAGTGCTGTTAAGTGCTGTTAGTTTTTTATTTGCTTTTTCTTGGTGTTCTTTTACTCTCTAGTACTAGAGTGAATCTTGCAGTGAATTTATTGTGCTGTGGCTTTTATATTAAACCTGTTTTTGCTGATATCTTTGCTGATGATTCTTTAAGCAATCCTAAATGTATTAAGTACTGCGAATATTAATGGATTAAGCAATTCTAAATGGATTAAGATCTAAGATTAATATCCAAGATGCAAGTTCATCTCAGTTTCTTACAGTAAAAGCCTGAAATGAGCGGTATTGCTATAGATCTAGAATAATACCTTTCCCCCTGTATTAACAGCAAAATGTCTCTAGATTTTATCCATGAGACATGTACATTGGAGATATCCACATCTTGCTTTACTGTCTGAGGCATCAAGTGATTATTTCATTGGAAGCCTAAAAAAAGGTTTGCTGGCCCTAGGCCTCATGCCTCTGCTGCATGTTTTGAAAGGACCTAATTTTGTAACTGAAAGAGGAGGTTTGAGAGGCAGAGTTTGAAGCCTCAATCTGAACCTGAGAACTGCTTCCAATAACACATTGTTAAAAGGCAAGAATAAAAAGCATAAAGTTAAAAAGGATCACTGTTTTTTTAAATTCATCCAAGAAAATTCAAATTTTCCAACTGTAATTTGATTTTCTATAGTTTGTAGATCCTTCTCTCTACCATACTGAGGGAAAATTCAATTTATCTGGTTCTGTGACCCTGCCATTGCCTCATCCAGTATATTCTGGAGGTGTTAGTTATGTTAAGAATGGGATACTTTACATTGTTTTTATAACTGAGAAAGTATATGACTGCTGCTTTTTCAGAAAACTTTTAAAAAGATACTCATAAACTGTTACATCAGAGAGCTCTGTCATGTACGTGTGTCTAGTAAGGACTAATGAAAAATTAATATGTTTAATGATAAAGTCATGGGATCATGCCTTTTTTTTTCTTTTCTTTCCTGTGACAACAGAGCAACTACAGGGTTTTCGTTCAGTTCCCTGTGTAGATAACATCTTTGAAACATAATCTTTAAAACATAGTGTGTTAAACTAAAGATAAGTTTTGAAAAGCATTCTGAGATAACAAATAGAGTACTTTAAACATGAAAGCTATAATGAAAATAATTTCCACTGGGATCTGTAAAGCCTTTGAAAAAAAAAATTACAGATAGGATTTTGCATTTGATCACAAGATTAAAGTTTCTCTGGGAAAAAAACCACAAACCTCTACTTAGACACTACTTTCAGAGACATAACTAGCTTCTAAATGCTTTGACATAAGAAGTTATAAATTGTAGAAAGAAAAATTAGAACAATACAAAGAAATTTTACTCCAAGGCACAATAATAATGGTGCTGATTCTTAATCTTCTCATTTTACAATCTGCTTCTGAATTAAACCTTGAATTGGTTTATCCTGGATAAAATCCTCAATCTGTCATGTATTTTCATTAAATATTAGTTAAATTTGTCCATGTGTCCCAGGCATATACAGTTTTCACTAAGGTCTTATTGGTTATTGGTAGAGCTAGTGAGATACTACGAAAGCCAGAATTATGTACTGTAGGCTGAAGAAACCTGGGAAAGGGATAAGCAAAGGCAGAGTCAAATGAGGCATGAGTGTGAGTTCAGTGCGTTGAAAACAAACTGCTGGACAAGACACACAGGTCTGTTTTCAGTGAAATTATGTTGCTTGTTGAAAAAGTTCCATATGAGCAACTGCAGATACTTATGCTACAGAGCAAGAGGCATAAAGTTACAAGATGATTTTATTTTGCGGTAGCTTAGTTTGCAAAAGGTTTCCCATGTAGTCAAGCCCTCAATCAGAAAGAATCTCCTATAGGTCTTCGTCAAATGGAACATGACCCAAGGTGAAAGAATTATTTTAAGGTAGTGCAAGATGGATTTTTTTCTTGATTCTATGCAGAAATTCTGTAGAAAAGCTGCTTTCAGTGGTTCGTGCTCTTGCTCAGAATTGTGCACCCACTCAGCTCTTTTTATGCATTTCTTTACAAGTTCCTCTAATGCATATAACATAGACTATCTGGAAATGGATGAATAGGTGGGATTCCTGACTGATGAATAGTGTGCTTTTCTGAGCCTGCAGTATGTAAGGATCTAGTACTGTTTTACCAGATTCCTGTGCTTGATATAATTCCCTTTAAAATAAATTCAAAATACATTATATTATTTTAAAGAGTGGTGAGAAAGCATTCAAAATTATGAGATTCTTAAGACTTTTGCTTTGTAAACACATTTTGGAGACAATCAAATACAAATTAATTTCTAGTCAGTTAACATTTGCCTGTTTATTTCCCCTACCTTGAAATGTTTTCATAACAGTGATCACCAGTCTTCCTACAAAATGTGTTTTATGAAATTTTGAACACAGACAAAGCAGAGCATAGGATCAGCATCATCACTTAAACTGAGAATAGTCAGTTGTGGTTATTAACAGAGAAGGCAAAGAACATCCTATTGACTTACAGCAGCAAGTCTAACTACAGTCTGCTGGGTGAAAATGCTTGTTCATTTTACTTGTCATTCGTACTGTATGCCAAACCTTTGTAGTCAAACTTAATTCTCAGTGATTTATGATTTCTACATTGAATTCTATTATGTTATCCTCTAGCAGAAAATAAAACACAGTAAAAAAGTTCAGTTTTGTTTTCTTTTAAGAAAGAACTCAATTTCAGTAATAAATTCAGTAGAACGTATGTTGTTCAAGTTGTTTTTTCTTTTTTGAAAACTCATCTTGAAGTTATGAGTTAAGAATTCTGCCAAGGTCTCTTATTGACTTCTACAGTTAAAAATAAAGTTGCACTTAACAACAAAGATATAAGAAGCACACAAAATTTTCTAGGCCATTCTTAGTAACTTATTATTTTCCACTTTACTCAACTCCTTGCTACAAAGGCAACATGAATTAAAAGGTGAAACTTTCAAATTTTCTAAGAAATAAAGCTCGTTTGTTCAGATATATCAGTTCCTGATATATTTTTAAAATACCTATTGACAAAACCCCATAAAATATATGTGTTCTTCACACATGAATCCATTAATGATTATTTCTATGTCATTGACATACTGCTTAATTTTAGTCTGTTACTAATTTTCCCTTTAGGAAACCATTTCAGTTCTATTGAGTTAATTCCACAGAAGTCCATTGAAAGCTATATTGGTGCAAATTATATTAATTCTTTCACATTACAAATTAGTAGATTATTTATGAGGTGTCCATAAAGTAAAATATGTCCAAAGACACTTGTTTTCTTTATTCTTTACACTAGCCTAAAGAGCTGTAACTACTCAGACTTTATTTTTCTTCATACTCTTATTAAAAAATCTCATGTTTAGGTTGCTGTCCAGATTTCACTGAGAACACTTGTTCTTTGACAGAATCTATTTTCATAACAGTCCTTACTCCTCTCCGCCTCTATCAGCATTTTCTTCTTGTTTTAAACTGCTTACTGATGCCAGATGTTCATTCTGTGAGGATATTTCTTATCTGCATAGACCCCATCTGTCCTAAAGCTATTTCTTATTCCTCACAAAACCAGAATGCCACTTATACTGCATCTTCAACTAATCTTCTTATGTTTCCACAAAACAATGTGGAAATGGTATCCCAGATCCTGACATATCTCAAGGTCTGTGTGTGAAACAATGTGGTGATGTCACCTTCGAGATCAGTCACTCCTCTCACAGGCACCTTCATCAGTCTTGCATAAAACAGACATGCTGGTGACATGAAAAAAATATTGCCATCATACAAATTGGAAAAAAATTGTCTCTTGAACCCCTTCCATCAAGAGAAGAAATTTGAAATATTCCAGAAAGTAGGTTCTGGAATATCCTTCTCCTTGAATAGTCACAGTAGAGGCAACAGGGATGAGAAGAAATGGCAGCTGAGCTTTAACTCAGGTAGGTATTTGACTCTGAAGTTGGCAGAGCAATGCTATAAAATACAGATTTTTAAACAAAGATTGAGGAATGTCCTAAATGTATCTTCTTAGAAAGAATTGTAAATAAGATTCTGCTCAGATAATACTAAGACACAGCTCTAGGCTCCTGAGATAAGAACTGAATATGTATAGACATGTCACATAATCAAAGAATCACAAAGTATGCTGAGTTGGAAAGGACCCACAAGTATCATTGAGTCCAACTCTTGTCAATTTATTTATTGGAATAACAAACTCTACAGAGTATTTTTTCATTATACAAATATTTTGACTTACTAGATACAGGCTGTAGAACAAATGCTACCAACATCTGGGACCCTGGCAGTCAAAATATCCAATAAATATTTGATCCCTTATTAATCAAATGGCAAGCTCTTGTGGTATTCTGTGTCTGATTCTAGTAAAGACTGAAGAATACTGGACCACAGAAAATAATTCTTAAGCAAGAAAGAGATGACAGTGCTTATACAAACTGTAAGATAAACAAAAATCATCCTATATGTAAAGACCTCAGTTTTTCAAGTGAGTGGTTTAAATATATTAACAAAGGATTTATATGAATAAAGTGGCATTCTGCTGAGTGCATTTTGAGTCAATCAGATAGGTAAGTCCACTGGGGAATTCTGTAGTGTTAGAAAAGTAAAGCAAGGAGACTCTTTAGAGGAATAGGTTTCAGTGCTTAGAGCTACAATAAAAAAAATGTTATGACCAGCAAAAGACAAAACAAAAGTTTTTCTTGAGAAGCCATACTTTCATGATTGTTAGGTAGCTTAACATTTATACCTCTTTTAAGCATGATAATGAATGCCAAAGTCTTTAAAAAATAGTAAAGGGTTTTTAGTGAGAAATAGGTAAATACTTCCAAATACAAGCCAAAACTAGGGTTACAAAAACACCATGACTAAAGAATTCAACACACATAATCTCCAGTTAGTATAGAAAGGAATGAAAAGAAATATCTTTCCTTAATTCTTCCAGGAAACAAAGTTTATGTCAGAAGTCAGATTCAGAGACATTCATTCCACTTCAGTCCACATTTAGTCCACTTTTGAATATTTGCTCTTTGCCATTTAGAACACCTTCCTGTTACCAAAACATTCTAGACGTAGTAGTCACCTTTTCTTCCTCTTTTTTGACTCCCTAACAGAACTATCCTGCCCATTAATTGTTGTTCACTGTCCAGCTTCCCTCTGTGGGCAATATTGAGATTCCTGTGGAAGGAAAGGGGAGAAGCTAGAATATTTTATTGGAAATAATTCTGCAAAATGTCTGAAAGGAGTGATATCCATTATTTGAGTGTAAACCCTAAAGCATAATTTTATTCTTGCCATGATAGACTATACATTGAAATTACTGACGCAATTGTATGCTTGTGCCATTATTCTTTCATTATCTGATAGCAACAAAAAAAAAAAAAAAGTGAGAAGTAGTGATTTTTCAAGTCAAGTGTGGACAGCTTTTGACCTGCTTATGCTTATTATGCTAATGGAAATAACTTGGATAATATTAACATTTAATAAACATTAGATGTACTAGGAAAAGAACTCATCTTCATTTAAAATCAACTTCATATCCTGGTACTGATAAAAAATAATTTGTGTAAGCATTTGTCCTTAAAATATATTACAAATTAAAATTTCATTAAGATCCTGATTAAATGCTTGAAGCTTGGTGAAACAGGAATTTAAGTAATTAAATTATCTTTAGAATTATAAGTCAAATGTTAATATCAGTATTTCAGTTGCTGCATACTTACTGAGGGATTTTTTAATAGAATTCCACTGAAAATTCATAATTTGATAATAATTTAAAATAAAAAGTGATTGTGGAAGTTTTACAGGTTTACTACTTAGTGTACACACTTATTCCCTGAATAGTCAGTCCTTTTTTAGGCCCCTAAGTGGAACTAACACCAACGGTTACAAAAACTGTTTACTTTGTCGAAGACATGTAAATTAATCTGGGAATTGTTTCATTGGACACACATCCTTAATTCAGCAAATGCTGGTTTGTAAAAATTGAACATTTGTGCTATAGTAGACTCATGCTGATAAAGGATATGCCAGGAAAGGTTTTTTTAGGACAACATATTTGCTTTTTTTTTTTTTTATTCAAGATAAGAGAACATACAAATCCATGAATAGTAAAGCACTTGCTTGATTCAGAAGGTGATGGTTTCAAGTCAGGCAAAGTACAGCTTAGAACCTTCCTCCATGCTGACCATCAAGTTAATGAGATTTCAGGGAGCATGACTAGCAAGAGTTTCCCTGAAATATGTGGTTGAAGTAAAAATTCATAAGGTCAGAAGGAGAAATTTATTTATTGCATATCATTGCAAACCTCAATTTTCATCATCTGCATTTTCATCTAAAGCCTGCAACCTTCCCACCTACCTTAACATGGCTTTTTATCATTCTGCTGAATAATCAAGTGTCTGTTGTTTTTAGTGTCCTCCATAAGATTAAAGTGGTAGTGCATCTTTGTTTCTCCTTTCCCACACACTGTATTATAGGATTGCTGACAGAGTAGGACTGACTCCCTTTTCTTTATCAAAGATGAAGGACAAAGGGAAGCCTGGTTTTGGGGGTGGGGGTTGATTAGTTGAATATTTTATCTAATATTATTTTTCTTTCCCCTTTTGCCCCTTCCCCACTTCCCCTCCCATCCCGATCTCCCATCAAATTTGTCTGAAAGCAAGGAAAAATCAGATTAAACCATTGACAAGAAACATTGACAAGGAATAGGGGAAATGAGACTCTAGTGTAGAATTCTACTTTAAACTTTGCAAATTAAAGAACACATTGATGAAAGAGTAAACTGCTTTATTTTGGCTTCTAGTCTTTTTAAAGAGCATTGTTAAATTGTACAACTAAATGAAATATGAAAGAGTTTCAGAGACAACACTGCCATGTTTAGGGTCTCACTCACACCTTTGGAGAATGACGGGACTCCGAAGGTATCTCTTAGATATGCCAGAGCACGTAGTAGGAGTATTAGGCTACAGACAACAGTACATGCCCTCGCACAAGATCCTGTGCCTTTGGTATCAAAGGACTGGAGAGAAACTCTGTTGGTGAAAGCATTTAGAGACAACTTTTAGCCCAAAATCTTTGTGATACAGCAGCTGTATGCCAAAGACACAGAATACAGAGGGCTCAGAGCTTGAGAATAGGAAGTTGAAAGATTTACAAGGTGCTAGAGTGGTTGAAGTGGCTGTTTCTGGACAATATTGAGACTTTGTAGGGCAACCTTTCTTTTTAAAACAAAACTTCATTTTTGATAAAACATATGGATGACCAATCCACTTCAGCTCTCCAGTGGTGTAAGCTAAGATGACTTGATATGCTTAATTTAGAAGAAAATTGGTGAAGTGTAACAATAAAAATCTGGAGTATTTTATTACATATATAGTAATGATTTTAAATAGAACTCAAGATGCTGTATGACAGGGTTGTCCAAATTATTAAGCTCTTCACCACCACTTCTGTTTCCACCTTCAAAGTGTGGGCACTTCAAAACAAACAAAGTGTTGTACAAAACACTTTGTCAATTACAGGGTTTGTTATATCCTGCAGACATTACTGTATGCTTTACCTTGGTTAAAATTGCTTTTAAAAGCCAGGCTTTAGGTGTTTTGAAAACTCAGTGCCTCAATTTATGTGCAATTTACTACATGCTAGCAGTGCTATCATGCATTTGTCGGGTTAGGGACAAAGTTTTGTACTTGAGTGATCTTTTTTTTCAGTTGGAATCAACTTGGGATAACACACTGGAAAAATCTTGGGGTACTAATTCTTCTAGTATCTGCTCAAGAAATTTGGAACAACAGAAAATCCCTTCAAACACAATGAAGAAAACAGGTGTCCTTGGAAGAAGCTCTTTTGAAAGATCAATGGAATGGAATAGTCAGCCTCCAACAGTAGAAAGATTTAGTGGAAATAATTTTAACTGCAGCACAGTGTAAAACCACCAATGAATCAACAAAAAAACCCCACAGAAACTAAACAAAAGAAAACAAAACACACACACACACACACACAAAGAAAACAAAAAACAACACAAATACACAAATAAAACCCAGTATATCAAAACAACCAAACAACCAAAAAAAAGTATTGTGAAGAGATAGAAAGTCTGGATTTACCATGGACCAAATGAGTGCTGCAAAGCAGTAAGAAAACCAGATCAGGACTGAAAGGTATTGGCACATGTGGCCCCTTTCCAGTGAAGGTGTCACAATTAGTGTGAGCATGGGAAGGTGTTAATACAGTAGAGTGTATTTTGTATTTTACTGTGACCAGCTTCTATCACAAAGTCATCACCCTGCAAGGACACTCATTAGGGGAAGACCAGCAGTGTAGTCTGGTGATTCTTTGTCAGAAGCTGTGGGAACATCATTTTACATTAAAATTAGTTGGAACACATCCTTTAAAATAATGCTTTGGAACTCCACATACAATTTTGACAATGAAAAACACAACTTCATCACATATTAGAAGCTGAAAGGTTAAGAGGCTATAAAAATAACAGCTTTCCCAGAGGAAAAAAAAAAAAAAAGGCACTAGCCAAGCTCCTAACTGCAGTGGTTCCTTTTAGTTATCAGTGATCATACTTTATGTTTTTGTTTTGATCTTAATAAACATGAACTCGCTGTCCTGTGTTATTGTCTTTTTGGGCTAAGCATTGAACAGTTAAAAGCAACAGAAAGAGACATCTGGAACATTCCCAGTATTGGAAAAAAAAAATAAATTTCTTCATAGTGGCTTATATGGGACTATTTTGAATTTGTGCTGGAAATGGTATTGATAACATAGGGATGTTTCAGTTACTGCTGAGTACTGATTACACAGCATCAGGGGCCTTTTCTGCATCTCATGTTGTCCCATCACAAACAGTTGGGACAGCTGGGCCCAAAGGACCAAAGGGATGTCACAGATCATATGGTGTCATGCTCAGCAATAAAATCTATGGGAAGAGTTTCAGATAATGTAGGTTTTATTAATGCTAGAAGACTCGTGCTAAGAATTGTCCTATGATTCTTACATAACTGTCACCTATCTTTAGGAGGCCTCTGCAAAAGAATTGCAACTTCTGTTATGCCCAGACTATGTCAAATGGGGAAAAGCAAATTTACATTTAGAAGAGATAATCTCAGTAAGACTTCAATTTAAAGAAATATTATTAAAAATTATTTTGGTTGATAACTTGAGAAGAGAAATGTAATTTGTCAGTTAATTTTTGCTCTTTCAGCTTGAAATTCAGGTTCTATAAGAAAAATCCTGAGAATTGCTTAGTACCCAGGAAAGAAGGAATTCAAAACAGAAATAAGCTATCAAACATGAAAAAAACCACAAACAACAAAACAAACAAAATCAACAACTCAGTGTGTGAAGAAATAGCAACTACAAATATCAATGTCCACTGTTGACAAGACAAGGAGTAATAAGCCTAAATTTTAGTAAAGTTCAGGTAAGACCTTACAAAGGGTTTTCTTACACTAATTAAATACTAAGTAAAAAGTTAAATAAACTGAATGCAATTTTTTCATGGACAGCTTAGAGAAAGTCTAATCTGTTCTGAGTTATTTGAAGCATAGACACACTTTGTTTCTGTGCTTTTATCGGGTAGTAATAACACAATCTTCAGGTGAAGATAATTTGTTTTCTTAACTTTACCATCAGTTAATGAGTTTGGCAGAGAAAAACTGTCAGGCATTCAACATAGGCAAATGCAGGGTCTTGCCCCTGGAATATCTGCAGACACCAGGACAGGCTGGGGGCTTACCTGCTGGAAAGCAGCTCTGTGGAGAAGGACCTGGAGGTCCTGGCAGACAACAAACTGTCCATGAACCAGCAGTGTGTTCTGGGGCCAAGAAGGCCAATGGTATCCCGGCTACATTAAGAAGGGCACAGCCGGCAGGTTGTGGGAGGTGGTCCTGCCACTCTACTCAGCCCTGGTGAGGCACATCTGCAGTGCTGTATCCAGTGCAGGGCTTCTCAGGACAAGAGACATGGAGCTCCTGGAGCAGTTCCAGCGGAGCACAAAAATTATGATGAAGGGACTGGAACCTCTCTCTTATGAGGAAAGGCTGAGAAAGTTGGGCCTGTGCAGTCTCAAAAAGAGACAATTACACCATCTATGTATGTAAGTATTTGAAGGGAGGATGCTGAGAGGATGGATCAGGCTCTGCCTGGTGGTGCCAAGCAATAGGACAAGAGGCAGTGGGCAGAAACTGATCCATCCTCTGATCCATCCAACTTCCTCTCAGGAAGTTCCACCTGAATACAGGAATAACTTCTTTACTGTGTGGGTGACTGCACTGGAAAAGGTTGCCCAGAGAAGTTGTGGAGTCTCCCTTTCAGGAGATATTCAAGAACCATCTGGATGCAATCCTGTGCCATGTGCTCTATCTTGCTTGATCAGGGAGGTTGGACCAGATGACCCAATGTGGTCCATTCCAATCTTAATCCATTCCGTGATTTTGTAATTTTGCGATCTACCAACAAGAACTACCTTGGTAATGATTGTTTTTATGGGATAAAAATGTCATTAATGCTTCCTGCTATATAAGTACTGAGAATCAAAGAAGTCATTAGACTCCATGTTATTGAGGTAAAATAGTATCCTAAGCATACCTTCCAAATGAAAAATTGGATAATATCAACATTTCATAACATATAGTAAGGTATTTTATATGTCAGGTGTGATTTATCCTGCTTAGATTACTCACTAGGGTTTAATGTCATCTAACATCTGACAGCTAGTCTCCAGCTGGGAGGAGATATTCCCCTGAAAATCTAAACATGCAGTGAGACAGAAGGCAAAGGGAAGAATACAGTCCTTGTAGCAGTAGAACAATCTGCAGGTCTTATGTGGTACTGGAGACAAAAGCTCATTTACTGACATTAACTATAGAAACTGTGTTCCATATTTCTTAGGCTGTTGAAAACATTTTTTTCTGTTGCATGTAACTTGGACCAAGCATATGACATCCACAGTAAACCCAGACCCTGTCTATTCTTTTACATTTAATGGTTTTAAAAAAGGATTGACTTCTGAAAGTCCTTGTTGTTAAATCACCTTTAAGATCAATAATTATTAATGACCAATAATTTTGCTAAACATTACTTATTGAAGGCAAATTAATTTATATGGTGCAAAGCTATTTGGAAGAAAAATAAGCATAGATTTCTGGCATTTCAGAGAGCTAGTGGAATAGCTTGCGTGTCTCACAGTACTGCAACGGACAGATGAAATCCAGGCAGGGAAGGTAAGATGGCAAGAAACCCATAGGTTGGAGTCAGGAGGGCATCTTCTGCAGAAGTCCTGATCAAGATTAGGAAGTGGACAAAGTCATCTTTGCTTTTTATAAAGGCATGGCTAGCTCAGAGGGAAGGGGCAAAGGGGTAAGAAATTTCACTTGACATCAGTAGGGCCTATGACATTCTCACTTTATCAGTTTGTCAGTGCATCTCTAAAGGAACTTGC
>JAWWLV010000289.1:0-17374 GCA_035041135.1 Platyrinchus mystaceus | reverse complement strand
AAATAAAGTTAGATCGGCTTCGACCTTTGAACTGCACACTGCGTCTGTGTCTCGTTCCTGCGGGATTTAGCACGTGGCTACTGCAACTCAGAGGCAAGGACCCGCCGGTCTGGATTTGTCCCTTCACCCATAACCGTGGCAGAGTGATAGAGTGGCTTGGTGGGCACCTGGCATCCAGCCAAGGTCAACCCACCGCAGCAGTGAAGCGTCCCCTGACCGTACCAGAAATTGTTGAATGCCTAAGGTGGGGGCAGCACTGTCCATACCAGGAACTTCTGTTGCCTGAGTAAAGAGGGGAATGAGAGAGAATCAGTCATCCCCTGACAGCCTTGGAACATTTCTTACTTGAATCATAGCCCAAGTGGAAAGGTACCATGGTTACTGAACTTTTGAAAAATTTCAGTAATTACTGACTTGGATTATTGCCAGGATGGAAATTGACTCGTGACTAAAGTATCTTGTGACCCTATAAACAGCTGTTCTATATGAATCCCTTTGAGCTTTCCTGGACCGCAGCAGGCTGTGTCCCTCTGAGTGAACCCTCTCTCAGAGCTCACAAACTGTCAAGTTCATGATACCCAGAGTCAAAAGCTGACAATGAGGGTTAGACAGATATCCCCACTCCTCAAGGCTCACCCCTCACCCATTGAGAAATGCAAAGGCATTTTACATATTTCACTGAACTCTTATTTTTGACAGATACCTTTGCATAGAGATATATACATGCATCTGTCTGTGTGTGTGCATGTGTGAATTGATTCAAATACCCTCTAGCAAGTATAGTATGAATGTTGCCATCTTAGGTCTATAATTGTCATTGTTGCAATTGTAGTAATGCCTTTTGAATCACTTTGTAAATGTTAAATTAGTCAATGATTAAGTGCTGCTAAAATCCTCTAGACATAAACCATTGACCAGGTTTGAGACTAAGTTGAACTCAGCTGCACCTAGGCTCTATCAGGATTTTAGAAAGCAAGGGGGTCCACTCTGAACCTTGTGACTCAATGTGAGGATCTCCCTTACCCCTTTGCATCCCTGGTCTCTGTGTAAATTATTTTAAATTGATTCTAATCTTATGTTCCTTTGTATGTTTCATCCATGTAGCAAGTAATGGAGTGAACCTTGCCTTTGAACTCTATTAAGTTGAGCTTTCACAAATTTATACTAAACCTGCTTTTGCTAATACCTTTGACAGCGATTCTTTAATTAGCCTAAACCACTCATTCGCGACAAATTGTCATAGTTGGCAAGATGGCAAGTGATATCACTGATTACTTACAAAAGTATGGAATAATTCCAAGTTTAAAATTCTCAGAATGGGCTCATTATAACTGGCATGATTGGAAAGCTGTGTAGCAACAGCTAAAGGTGGCCAGAGACCATATAAAGAATGAAAAAGACAAAGGCCTTATTTGTAAAATGTTAGGCACCTGCCTAGAAGCTGCTTGTCAGTTTAAAAAGAATAATGATAAGAGGGAACAAGGAAGAAATAGAGGACAGGAAAGCAGATGAGTTATTACCATCTTTGAAAACTGAGCAGCTGCAGAATCAGTTACAGGAAGGACAGGAGAAAAAAACTCGCAAAAACAAAACATTGCAAGAAAAGGTTGATACGATGTTTATGCAGGTTCCCAGTCCCCTGATACTGTACAGATTAGAAAACTAATTAATTGCATCCCCTAAAGAATGGGATGGAAACATATGGGGTGAGCCCTATCATAATGCACCAAGGGAAAGTGATTCTTTATCTCCTTCAAATTTTCCTTATATGATGCCAGACCCATTATAAAAACAGAGGAAGCTACTGGACCTCAAGAGAAGGGCTGTAGAAGGTACACACCAAGGGGTATCCTGTGGTTTTACCTGTGGAACCATGGAGAGGACATGAGGAAGTGGATGGAAAATCTACCTCTAGCTTAGAAGCACAGGTACATGAACTGAAGGGAAAAAAACAATCACAAATGGGGGTTCTTCCAGGAAAGTTGCTGCTCCAGTCTTCAGTGGGTAGTTTCCCAGACTGAGTGTAAGGGCAGATCTTACTCCTGACCCTATAGAAAGGAATTCAAATCCATTTCTACAAGAAGTAAGTGACCAGGACTAGAGGGGCCTTGCCTGCAGCCAGGTGGAGGAGAGGGATAACTGGATTTACTGGACTGTGTGGATTTGATGACCCGGCACAGCAGCCCCACAGGAGTATAAGGCTTTAGTAAATAATGGTGCACAGTGTACCCTAATGCCATCAAGCTATGCAGGGGCAGAACCCATTTGTATTTCTGGAGTGACAGGGTATCCCAACAGCTGGCTACAATGGAGGCTGAGATTAGCCTGACTGGGAATGAGGGGCAAAAGCACCCCATTGGGACTGGCCCAGAGGCTCCATGCATCCTTGACATAGATTATCTCTGGATAGGGTATTTCAAGGACCCAAAAGGGTACCGATGGGGTTTCAGTATAGCTGCATTGGAGACAAAAGAAATTAAGAAGTTACCTAGATTGCCCAGTCTATTGGAGAACCCTTCTTCTGTGGGGTTGTGGGGTTACTGAAGGTTGAAGAACAAGAGTTGCCGATTGCTACCACAATGGTTCGGCAGTGGCAATATCACACTAAATGAGACTCCTTGTTTCCCATCCTGTAAAGAACTGATAGAAGCAGATCATGCTTCATCATTGCCTTCTGTTTGTCTTTCTTCGAACTGCAAGAAGCAAATTGTTTTGACTGTTACAGCAGCACCTGCATGCAGTGCATGTGGGACATGCTGTTATGTAGTTAACTCCTGCTGTAAGGCAGAGTGCCTCCAACCCTACATAAGCAAGTGCCGGGGGGGGAGGCGGGGGGGGGGCATGCAGTGCAGAAGAACAAAGGTGGGAAACCCAGCCCCTCCCCCCCAACCGAGAGCAACTGCAGGCTCTTATCCTCCAGTGATCCAACAGCACCCCCTGCCGATCGTGGTTAGAATTGCGCCTAAGGACAGGAAGTGTAGCACCGTTTCCTTTTTGAAAGGGACTTTTGGGTACAGGATTATTGTTTACTTGTTTTTGTGTTCTTTTGTTGCTTTGCCAATACACATATATCATTTAATAAAGGGCTGTTATTTTTTCTTTCTCCATACTTCCTCAATTGGAGCCTCTTAATTTCGGATTTACAATTGCTTAGATGGAGGAGCTTGGTCTTCCTCATAACTCATCCTCCTTAGCAAAACACTTCAGTCTCATTAAACTGAGACAGCTTTATTCTGTTGTTGCCTAAAAATCGGGAGCCAAAAAAAAGACTCACTAGGCAAATTAGTAGAGATAATAGAGATAATAGAGCAGGTCTTTAATGAAGACCCTCTGGCCACAGGAGTACAAACAAGGCACGTGTCTCTGTGTCCAGGGGTTCCACAGTTTATGGTCCAATCCAAGAACCACCCACCCCCATATCTGCCCCCGGGCATGTGTCATAGGTTTGAAAAGAGGTGTTGGATTTTTTTTTTCCAATGCCCCCCCCCCAATCTGTTTTTTCCGGGGCGGGGAGGGGGGGGAACGCTGCGAAGCCTCATGCACTGGGAGCAGGGGGAGTGGGATCACTCTTGGGAAACGCGGTTGCCGCGGGGAAAGCTGGGAGAGTCCGGGAGTCTTTTTGTCCAGGGGCTTTTGGGTTTGCTCCACGGACCGGACAGAGCGGGGAGCCCAGTTTCGACCGCTTCCTTTCTTTTCCTAAAAGGAAGTTGTTTTTTTCCCCCCACGGGACACCTCACGGAGGACGACTGAGAGAGAGAGACTGACCCATCTCAGAGCGAGGTATTCAGTTTTCAGGACTGCCTGTGGGAGAAAGGAGTCCTTCATCACTGGCTGTGACGCCATCAGCTGCTGACTGCTGCGGGCGCATGTGGCTACAAGCAGCTGTTGAACTGCCGGGACAGTCCTGCCTTCCCCCCTCCTTTCCCCCTCCACCCCGGGTTGCCACGGGTTTCTTCCCCCCACCTGGGGAATTGGGACTTTGTTTTGATTCTTCTGAAAGTTTTTAAGTGCACCATTTGTTGTTTATTCCGATTTTGTTACTAAAAAACTGTTTTTTTCTTCCTTTTCCACACTTCCACCTGAAGTTTCTTAACTTCTAAGTAGTAATCTTGTTAAACTAAGACAGCACGCCTCCCCCTAAATTGAGTCGGGGGTCCCAAGACTCCTTTCTTCCTCATCTTCCTCTTCTTCATGGCACGTACTGTCTTTGGAGCTTCTTCAATGTTCTGGGCTTGAAAGTTGCTTTGACTATGATGGTATCTTGTTGTTCAGGCCTGGGGTGCAAATGTTCTTAAACAGAAGGTGTTTACTACAGTTCTACCTTGAAAAGGAGCCTAAACAAGCCTATAGGATTTAGAAAATTCGATATGAAATGGGGGGAAAGGGTTTGGTAAGTGTTAACTAATATTCTAAAGTGTGAGAGACTGTACAGCTACATTAAAACCTACAAAAAGCTAAAAATCCTAAAAATTCAAAGGCATCATAGGGTCTATAATCATTCAAGAGCACTAATTCCGTTGAGACTTAATAAACTTTCAAAGAGGGGGAAGGCTGGTAAATTAGAGTAGGTATTGAAAAAGTGTGATAAATTAATTTTTGTCTTTTTGTGCAAACAGTGTGGTAAATATCCCTTGGCAAAAAGAATATGAATATCGGTGCAGAACACTGGATTTTGGTTGTTTGGTCCTTAAATCTAAAGTGACAAATGGTTATGAAAAGGTAATCCACCTAGTTGATCAAGGGAAGCCAGTTGACATAATCTTTATGGATTTTAGCAAAGCTTTCAATACTGTCTCTCACAGGATCCTTCTGGACAAACTGTCCAGCATACAGCTGGATAAACATGTCATGTGATGGGTGAGCTCATGGGCCAAGTACAGAGGGTAACAGTGAATGGGGTACCATCAGACTGGCAAGCTGTGGGGTTCCACAGGGCTCCATCTTACGCCCAGTGCTCTTCAACACCTTCATAAATTACTTGGATGCAGAACTCAAAGGGATACTAAGTCTGCCAATGATACTAAATTGGGAGGAGCTATGGACTCCCTCGAGGGCAGAGATGCCCTGCAGAAAGACCTCGACAAATGAGCAGGCTGGGCAATCACCAACTCTATGAAGTTTAACAAGGGCAAGTGCTGGATTCTGCACATGGGATGGGGCAACCCTGGATATACGTACAGACTGCTGAATGAGAGGATGGAAAACAGTGCTGCAGAAAGGGACCTGTGGGTCCTGGCTGATGGCAAGTTGAATATGAATCTGCAGTGTGCCCTGGCAGCCAGGAGGGTCAACTTTGTCCTGGGGTGCATCAGGCACAGCATCATCAGGTAGTCGAGAGAGGTGACTGTCCTGCTCTGCTCTGTGCTGGTGCAGCCTCACCTCGAGTACTGTGTGCAGTTTTGGGCACCACAATATAGAAAAGATATAAAGATATTAGAGAGCATCCAAAGGAGTCACGAGGATGGTGAAGACTCTGAGGGGGAAGCCATACAAGGAATGGCTGAAGTCACTTGGCTTGTTCAGCCTGGAGGAGACTGAGGGGGGACCTCATAGTGGTCTATAGCTTCCTCATGACAGAGGGGCAGACACCCATCTCTTCTCTGTGGTGATGATGCAAAGATCTGTGCCCCAAAAGGCACTAAGGAACTGCTCAGACAATCTTTAGTCTTTAAGCAGCGAGGTATTTATTTCAAGCAACATTGGGAAACTCCCAGCTCGCGCTGGACAAAGAGTTCCAAAGCAATCACTGAAATATCAGGCTATTTATACAATTTTTGTCAAAGATTGCATCACTTTTACATGCATATTCATATTATTGCAATATCTCATTATAATATTCATAGCAGGCAGGGTTTAGGCGGAGTCAGGGGTGGAGTCATCATTTTGGGGAGAATCTTAGGGGTACATCCTGTTGCTTCATCCCACGGGGTCTCCATTTTGCTCTTCTTCCTCAGGTAAACTTTTGAACTTTCTTCAATTCTGCTGACTCCAATGTGTATTTGGCAGGAGTTTCCGAATCTTGGCCCTTCTCTTTTCCCCTTATCTCTTTGTGTTCCTCCCATATGTCTATTTATGTAGATGTTAGCATTCTCTTAGTATTTCCTATCTCCCATATCCTCTCTCCATGTTCTTTTATATCATTTTGTTTGCATTTTTGCCTAAATGTTATGTTCCCTTTGTCCTTGGATCTTAGTTCTATATTTGTCTACCCAAAGCATGCATTCTGAGTTAACTCTTCAGGCCTTGCTCTGTTTCACTTTCCTCAGAGGCATGAAGGTCATTGAAAACAGAGCCATGAAGGATGAGGAGAAGATGGAGCTCCAGGAAATGCAGCTGAAGGAGGCGAAGCACATAGCAGAGGAGGCTGACCGCAAATACGAGGAGGTGCATGCCCACATTCATGTGTCCCCTTCCCCTAGTGCTGATTCCCTGGCAACACCCTGGGCTGCCTCCCCACAGCCCTGTGTCACAAGCCAGGGCAATTATGGGGCTGATGTGTGACCCTTGATGCTGTCGACAGGTCGCTCGCAAGCTGGTTGTCCTTGAGGGAGAGCTGGAGCACTCAGAGGAGAGGGCAGAGGTAGCGGAGAGGTGAGTTGGGCTCCCAGTGGGCAGCATGAAGAGGTCCCACATGGCCCTTGCCCTGAGTCCCTAGCAGCTGGGGGTGGCTGTGTGTCTGTGTGGGAATGGGGATATCCTTCCCCAGGAACAGCAGGTTCTGTTGTCAGGGTGATCCCTGGGCTCACAGGCTGGGGGCAGGGGGATTACAACCTGCACATCCTTGACCCTGTTCTCTGCTGCCCCCCCGCCCCCGGGGTGCTCCTCTTCTGCCCCAGCCGAGTGAGACAATTGGAAGAAGAGCTGCAGACCATGGACCAGACTCTCAAATCCCTCATTGCCTTAGAGGAAGAGGTACTGGGGCAAGGCTGCAGGGCTATCCACAGCAGCCCCCTCTCTCTGTCACTGTCCCTTAAACTGTGTGAGCCACCTCTTCTCTCTGCACTACTGCCTCTGCCACAACCTCCCCTTGCCTCCCTCTCTGGCAGGCGCATACCTCTGTGCCTGCCCTCCTTCTTGGCAGGGCTGGTGGGAGCCCAGCTGGCAGTGATGTGCAGGGTGTCTGTGCAAGGAGGCATGAGGAACAGATGAATAAATGCATCTCAGCAGCTTCTGCTCGCAGTGGCTCTGTTCCTTCTGTGCCTGCACTGCCTTAGTTTTCTCCTCCCTCAACTTGTTCTCTCTCTTTCTTTCCTCCTTCCCTATCCACTCTTTCTGTTCCTTCCTCTCACCTGCCCCTTGGCCCTGCTCCCCCTTCTGCTGGCCTTGCTTGGGATGTAGTAAATGTGGTGATCTAGAGGAGGAGCTGAAAATTGTCACCAACAACTTGAAGTCCCTGGAGGCCCAGGCTGAGAAGGTAGGACCCAGAGGGGCTGCTGGGGCTGGGCAGAGTGCGCAGGGTCTGGGGCTGCTGGGGTCCTCCACTGAAGTGAAGTATGGCCAGAGGTGTCCTGTGGGGCTCATGGCTTCCCATCTGTCTCTGCAGTATTCCACCAAGGAGGACAAGTATGAGGAGGAAATCAAGTTTCTAGGCAAAAAGCTGAAGGAGGTAAGGGGTGTGG
This sequence comes from Platyrinchus mystaceus, assembly GCA_035041135.1. NCBI lineage: Eukaryota > Metazoa > Chordata > Aves > Passeriformes > Tyrannidae > Platyrinchus > Platyrinchus mystaceus. The sequence continues at coordinate 9,755 of JAWWLV010000289.1, read as the reverse complement.
GGCTGGGACCCTCAAGAGAGGGGCTGGCACTGCATCAGCGCAGGCACGAGTTTGCCCTTCCCTGTGGATTTTGACGCTGTTACACCCATGTCCTCTCACCCTTCCCCAAATTGTGGTCTTGCAGCATGGCAGATGTCTGGGTCTGAGATGCCCCCATGGGATCCTGATACCCTAGAGAGGGGCCCTGGCCCATCTGAAGGACTGGTATTTGCATCCCCAGGGAGCATAGTCCCACTGAGGTTGCATCCTGCAGCCTCATGCTGCACTCTGCTCCTCTGCTTGCCTCTGCCCTGTGTGGTGTCCTGCTCCCAGGACATGAGCTGGCAGGAGCTCATGCCCTGCACACACCAACTTCAAGCCATGCCTGATTTGAAGTGATCAGTCTAGTGTTGGTTGCACACACAACCTATGAAGTGTGTGGGCTCCCATGATGCTTTTGGTGGTCAGGACAGATTGGGATAAACAGAAAGCCCAACATGGAGGCACTTTGCCCAGCTGACTCCTTTGAGGGCAAGCTCTCACCCCTGCTGTTAGTTTAGGGAATGGGGGTCTATGGGGCCTTTGTCCCTTGCCTTTCCCAAGGGAGGGCGAATGGGGGGGGAATATGGGAGATGCAAATGAGGCAGATTTGGGGTGCAGTGCAGCATGCTCGATCCCTGTTGTGCCCTGCAGCTTACCCTCTCTCCCCTGCACTCCCGTAGGCTGAGACCCGTGCGGAGTTTGCAGAGCGGTCTGTGGCGAAGCTGGAGAAAACCATTGATGATCTAGAAGGTAAAACGTCCTCATTGTCTCTGTGTCCCTCTTTCCCAGGGAGCACTGCCCAATATGTGGCCCCAGCAGGGCCAGACAGGGCTTGGCCAGGGTGAGGGGCTGGGCAGGGGTCCTGGAAGGGGGGAGGCTGGATGCTGTGGTGTCCAGTGCAGAGGCACAGAGATGCTGTGATCTGTGGCTCTGCCCTCAGGTGGGGAATAAGGCTTCATCCACATCACCTGTGTCCACATGCTCCTGCTGCCCTTGGCCCCCTGCTCACAGCCACCCTTGCTCTCTTTGCTGCCCATCCCCCATCCTTACTCTACTGCCTGCCATCCACCCACTCCCTGCCTGCCTGCAGATGAAGTGTATGTGCAGAAGATGAAGTACAAAGCCATCAGCGAGGAGCTGGACAATGCACTTAATGACATCACCTCCCTCTAAGCCCCCCACTGGGCACTAACACCGCACCCCTTCCCCTGCTCAGCCACTAGCCTGCCTGGCCATCCCACGTTTCTCTCTCCCTGCCTGCTCTGTCCCCTCTGTCCTTCCCAGCTCATGCCTGTCCATCATCTCCTTTGGGACAGGAGCCAAGCCAGGCTGTTCTCACAATACCCCTCTTGGTGGGGAGACAAGGTGTAAGTGTTTAGGGGTGTTTGGCTGGGAAGGGGAACAGTACCCAGGACCCCCTCATGCTGGGTTTGGTGCCCATGCAATTGCAGGTTCATGCCACAGCATTACCTGGCAGGAAACAGCTGTGCCTAGGAGTCCTTGGCTTCAGCAGCTCCCTCCTCAGCTCCCTGGTAGCACAAGCACCAGGGGACATCTGTCCCCCACATTCCTCCAGCAAAGCCCCCTGGTTCTGCTTGCTGAGCCCAGGGTGGGGGGGGGGGGGGATCTGCACAGGGAAAGTGGCACCTCCACCACCAAAACAGAGATGAAGGCTTAGGCCCGCTGGATGGAGGGGGGAGTTAGGTTGTGCAGGCAGCCCATCCCCAGGCAGACAGCCCCCAGGCCCCTGCTCCTCCCTTACCTCTGCCTTCCTTTCTATCCTTTGCACATCTCTGTTCAGTTTACATTTCATGACTTTTTTTTTGTTCTGTCCCTCTGAGTATACTGAGTTGGTCTCAATAAAGTATTTTCTTTCCTCCATTTCTCCTTTGTTTTCTTCATGATACTCTGTCCCTCATCTGCCTGTTTCATGCAAGTGCTGGCAGGTGGGTGGTAGGAGGTGGTTGCAGGCAGCTGGCAGCTGCAGGACCCCTGGAATGCTCCTGGCTGAACCCTGAGCAGCTCCCATGCTGCCATGCTGAGTGGGACAGGGCCCTTTGTGTCTCCACCCAGGGAATGACCCCCACCACCCCCTGTCTCTCTGACTCAGCTTATCTCATGCCATCTTCTTTATGACTCTTTTGGCATGAAATATCAGGGTTAGACCTGGTCCTGTCCATTTTCTGTCCTCACTCCCGGACATTGCCCACAAGCAGCAGTCCCTGGCATTATTCCTTCACCACCCAAGGGGCTAACCCTACCTTTCAGCAGTGATCCCTGGCCCTAAATGGGACCCTGATCCTCATTCTCCTTCCTCAGCATTCTACCCTGCCCCACATCTCTGTCCATGAATTGATGGACCCACAGCCCTTTTCCTGCCCAAAGAATGGCTGCTTCTTCCTGCTGGCCCAGCTCATTCCCAGTTGCTGTCTAGGAAGCAGCAGGGTTTCCAGCAAGGGCTTTGTGGAATGCTGTCTCTTTTGACTAACTTGCCTTTCTTTCTTCCCTCTGCTGCACTGACCTTTCCTTTTCTCTAGAACATTCCCAGCAGGAGGCCAAGAAAAAACACATTCTCACTAAAAAGCTGCAAGTCATCCTTACCGAACTTAACAACTGAGCTGTTGAGAACTCCCAGCCCAGCCCAGCCAGACTCCTGCACCCAGGCTGCCACCCCCACTCCCTGCCTTATGCCAGGCTGGCTCGAGGATGGGAGTGCCTCCCCACTCCCTGCTGGGGTTAGGAAGTGCATTGGAGCCTTGGCTTATCCCCCTGGGGGTAACTGACCTGCTTGGGGGGTTGGGCAGTCCTCTGAAGGTGATCAGTTTTTCTTGGGAGGGAGGGAAATGAGGGGTTTTGTAATGTCCTGGGATACCTATGCTGTGATGGCTATTTCCCAGAATTGGTCTAGCCCTGCCAGGGAGGGATGAGGTAGCTTGTATCGCTGCCTTCCTTCCCTTGTCCCAGGGGTTGGCAGACAGCCTCTTCTTTCCCCTCACTCTGATCATCCCTGACTATGCATGGAAGATCCCCTCAGAACGGGGTCCCTGCAAGGTACTGTGAGGGCTGGGACAGTAGCTGGGGACCTGGTAGCACCCATTATTCCAAACCTGAGATAGGGAAGAGCCTGGCCGGGAGCTCTGGGAGACAGGGCTGGGCGGGCAGAGCTCTCATCCCATTCCCATCTCCAGAGGGAAGGAAAATGCTGTTTGGAAGTGAGCACAGGAGGAGGCTGCCTTGGCAGCCAGGATGTCCAGCAGACCTCATCCTTGAAGTCTTGTTAGCTCTGCTCCTTCTCTCTCTGCTGTTCTCTCTGCTCACCTTCCCAGACTGCTGTCTCACTGTCTTCTTGACAGAGCACCTCTGGGTCATGCAGCAGGCACTGGCTCTCTGCTTTTGCTGGCTAAGGGTTTGTGTGTGAGCCCACAGCCAAATGGTGGTGATGCTGGGGCAGAATGTGCTGTGAGCATAGCAGGGAGATAGGGCCATACTGGTGGCTGGCTGGGGAAGGGGTATCTATCAGTGGTATCCATGCTGTGGAGGGCCTGGCTGTGAGCAACAAGGTGCCATGGGAGGATGGAAATGCCAAAGAGTGGGGACCATCCACCCTGAGTGACTGGCCCAGCTGGCCTGGCTGCCTTGGTAGATCCCAGAGTGGCTAGACATCCTTGCCAGTGGTGGGGCTGCTTGCGCCACAGGGACAACCCATGCGGCTGGAGGCTAGTGCCATACTGAAATGTCTGTTTGTGTGTGTCTGTGCTTGGTGTGGTGTGTGTGGGTCTGACTGTGCCTAGGTATGCTCTGGCTGTGTTCCTTATGTTCACAGAGAGTCTGGCCAGTGCCAAAGAGGAGAATGTGGGCATTCACCAGGTCCTGGATCAGACCCTGTTGGAGCTGAACAACCTCTGAGCTGCCCTGGGGAGCCCCCATCCCTCTTCCCTACCCCACATGTGCACCCCACTGGCATGCTCAGGATGTCATCAGCTGAACTGCATCTCGGCCAAATCCACACATCCACTGAGAAGGAAAGCCCTGCAGCCTTACACCATGGCTCAGGGGTGTCTTCTCTGTGCACAGCCTGATTGGCTCTGTTCTGTCTTCATGTCCAAATATTAAAGTAGTTTGACAAGATGGATGGCTGTGCTTGGTCCTTGTAGGAGGGCACAGGCACTGGGAGATGTGGTGGGGGTCTCTCTGCCCAGTTCTCGCAAGGAGGCTCTACAGGGTCTTGGGTCCAGGGCGGGATATGGCCAGCATAAGAATGTCCTCCACATCCATGGAGGGCTGGGAGCAATAATGCGCGTGGTTTGGGCTATGTTCCCATGTCTCCATCACCTCCTTGTGATGCACCGAAAACCTCCAAACTCAGTCCAAACTGGCCATCCTCTTCAAGTGCACAATGATAAAGATATGTCACTGACGTGTCCCCTTCCACAGCTGGCATGCTATCTCCTTCTGATCCTCAATAATCCTGGCTCCAAAACCCTAATGATCAACCCTGGGTTTCTCCTGATGTTCTTTGCCAGTTGAGACCATGCTCCTCAGCTGCAGTGTAGAGGATATTTTGCACATTTGGTCCTGTCCAAACAGGCCCAAGAGCTACCGCACGAGCTATCTCCTGTTTGATCTGCTCAAAGGCCTGTTGTTGCTCAAGGCCCCACTCAAAATGGTTCTTCTTCCATGTCACTTGATAGAGGGGGCTCACAAGCTGACTATAACCTGGAACGTGCATCCTCCAGAACCTCAAAAGGCCTAGGAAAGCTTGTGCTTCCTTCTTGTTAGCCGGTGGAGACAGTTGCTATTTTGTTCACCACATCCATGGGCACATGAGGGTGTCCATCCTGCCATTTTATTCCTGAGAACTGGATCTCCCATGTGAGTCCCTTTACCTTACTTTGTTTTATGGCAAAACCAGCTTTCAGAAGAATTTGGATTATTTTCCTCCCTTTCTCCAAAACCTCTTCTGCTGTCTTGCCCCACACCGGTATCATCAATGTATTGCAGGTGTTCTGGAGCTCCCCCCTGTTCCAGTGCAGTCTGGATCAGTCCATGGCAGATGGTTGGGCTGTGTTTCCACCCCTGGGCCAGTCGTTTCCAAGTATACTGGACACCCTCCAAGTGAAGGCGAACTGTGGCCTGCACTCTGTTGCCAGAGGGATTGAGAAAAACGCATTAGCGATATCAGTTGTGGCACCACTCGGCTTCTTTTGACTCCAGCTCATATTGAAGTTCCAACATGTCTGGCACAGCAGCACTCAAAGGTGGTGTGACTTCATTCAGGCCATGATAGTCCACTGTCAGTCTCCACTCCCCATTAGACTTCTGCACTGGCCATATGGGGCTGTTAAAGGGTGAGCGGGTCCTGCTGATCCCTCTTTGTTTCTCCAGTTGATGAATTAGCTCATGGATGGGAATTATGCAATCTCGGTTGGTGTGATAATGCTGTTGGTGCACTGTTCTGGTAGCAATTGGCACTTGTTGGTCTTCAACTTGCAGCAATCCCACAATGAAGGGATCTTCTGAGAGGCCAGGCAGGGTAGATTATTGTTTGATTTTCTCTGTATTCACAGTAGCTACACCAAAAGCCCACTGATACCCCTTGGGATCTTTGAAGTATCCCCTCCTGAGGTAATCAATGCCATGGATACAAGGGGCCTCTGGGCCAGTGAGAATGGGGTGCTTTTCCCACTTGTCCCCTGTTAAACTCACTTCAGCCTCCAATACCCATAATTCCTGGCATCCCCCTGTCACTCCAGAGATCCAGATATGTTCCAAACTTCTGTCTATTGATGGCATCACTGTGCACTGTGCACCAGTATCCACCAAAGCTCTATACCTCTGTGGATCTAATGTGCCAGGCCATCGAATCCACACAGTCCAGTAGGCCAGATCATCCCTTTCCTCCTCCTGGCTGAAGGCAGGGACCCTCTGTTCCTGGTCCTGGTCAGAGTATTCACTGTCTGACCTTTGTGATGCCAGAGATGTCCCCTCACCAGGATCAGAGGAGTTGATTTCAGTCCTTTTACATCTGGGAGGTCGCTGTTTTCTTTCTTGGGTCTCTGCAGCAATTACATGAACAGCTTTCTTGGGTAACCCCTTCTTAACAGCTCTCTTCCCTCTCAATTCACATACCTGGGTTTCCAGCTTAAAGGTGGGTTCACCATCCCACTTCCCCTGGTCACTCAGAAAGAACCAGAGTTCACCACGTGGCCTGAGCTTGGGGCTTCCTTTCCCTCTGACCGGGACAGCAAAGGTGCTGGCCTGTGGGGATGCAGAAATGCCCAAGGTTTCTTCTACATTTTGGATCCAGGAGGACATCACCTCCACAGTTGGTGCATCCATCTGCCGGTAATACAATGCTACCAGGCTACTGGAATATGATGCAGAGGTGCTTTTAACCACCTTCCTCCACATGGCCATTGTGCAAGGAACATCCTCTGGATCTTCAGGGGCATTATCAGTTCTTTGATTACTATAAATGATTTCCAGCACTGCTGATTCTCTCAAATACTGGATACGTTCATCTGCAGTGGTCCACTTCCCTGGGGAGTTCATTAGATCTTCCTTAAATGGATACCTTGCGCTCACACTTAAGAGGAGCTGTCTCCAAAGACTGCAAATTGTTCTCTCCTTTCCAATTCCTCTTTCAATTTCTCAATCTCTAGCAAGGGATCCCAGCTGTTTGGCTTCATGACCTTCCAATTGCTGACTATCAGCCCTGTTATCCCAGCATTGAAGCACCCAGAATCCACTCACTGGGCTGGCAGCTGTAATCTTTCTGCAAGTCTCGAAGTTCTGACGAGGTCAAGGACCCAATAACTTCAGTTTCCTGTTTGATTTGTCCAATTTCTTTTGTTGAAGGACTGGCTTGTTCATCTGCCCCTTCCCCTCCTTCTACTCCTTCCACTCCTTCTTCTCCTTTTTCCTCTTCCTCCCTTACTAATTGATGATATGGACCTGTTTGTAGCTTGCCTTATCCATTTCTTCTTTTTCACTACTGGGGCAATGACTATAGTTTTTGTGGTTTGAGTCCCTATCTCAGCCATAGTGTCCTCCATTGCAGTTTGGGTCCCTGCCTCCACTACAGTCCTCTGAGAGTATTGAACTGTGGCTCAATAAGCACAGGCCAGGCCCCAGTACAGGGCGAGAAGATGCTAGTTTTGATTGGGATAGGCGAGGCACCCTTCCATCAGGTGACATAGTTTGCTAGGGTTGAATACCCGTTCAGATGTGAAGTCCCAGGTAATGGGAGGTGTCGCCTTAGGAACCTGCCTAAATCTTTCCACACGCCCTGCCACCCAGGAACTGGGCACCTCAGGGTGCATCCCAATATTTCATCACCTAAAGTTTGTTCTCTCTTACACCAGGATAACACCAGATGCCATGAGCTCCATAGTGTGCTGACAGTATTAGTTAGTAATAGTAACAGTATTAAACAGCTTACATAAGGGTAAGCAAAGACCATGGGAGACTTCATTATAAAGCCATTCATATCAGTCTCGGGCAGGGAGGGTAGGGTGTATTCCTCCATCATCTCCAGAAGATAAATCCCCCAGCATAACAAGGCTGTCAGTGTAAGGGAAAAGCATGGAGCCATTTTTTATATTAGTATGTTCCCAAACTTGTGGGAACAAAGGGGTTGCAGGAACAAGTACAGCAGACCAGTATGATCTAAGTACAAGTTCGACTTTATTGAACCAAATGCATTCATTTTATACACCTTTGGGATATTGTATACATTTCCAACTTTATCTTCTGATAAATGAACAAGTTCCTTTCCCATACAAATATGATCTTTTCCCATGCAAATATGATTCTTTCCCAGGTAAACATGATTCTTTCCCATAAACATTTCCCGTAAACAACACCTGTTATTTACAGTACAACACCTGTTATTTACAGTCTTCCCTTCCTTCTTATCTATCTTCCCACGGCTGTATTGATCACCTTAAGCCACAAGATGTCTATAACTAACCACTTTCCCTACTTATGCTAACTTAAGGCCTAGTCATGTCAAGCAAAGCCTACCGCATATTTACTGGATCGTTCATTTGATTATCAAAATATTCCTACACAAACTCAGCAAAATAAAGCCAGCAGTGCAGCTGGCAAACTCCGTGTCCCACACAGGAGCTTGCTACTCAATAGCTACTATTATTATAGCATGCTATATATATATATATAACTGCCTTTATCTCGTCCCTGTTTGGGTGCCAAAAAGACTGTAGTGGGTTGATCTTGGCTGGACACCAAGTACCCACCCAGCCCCTCTATCACTCCCCTTCCCCACCAGAAATGGGGAGAGAGAATAAGATGGAAAATGACTCATGGGTTAAGATAAGGCAGTTTACTAAAGCAAAAAAAAAGAAAAGCAAAAGCTTGTGCTTGCAAAAGCGAAGGAGAAAATAAGAAAGGTTTATTCTCTACTTCCTATCAGCAGTGATGGCTGTCCACTTCCTGAGAAGCAGGGCTTCAGCACACATAATGGTTTCTTAGCAGGCATCCATTGGAAACAACGAATGCCCCCCTTCCTGCTCCTTTCCTTAGCTTTTATATCTGAGGTGATGTCATATGGTATGGAATATCCCTTTGGTTTGTTTGGGTCAACTGACCTACTTGTGTCCCCTCCCAGAATCTTCCCCTCAATCGGGGAAGGAATGTTACAGTGCTGATGTTGTGCTCAGCAGTAGTCAAAACACTGGTGTGTTATCAACACCCTTCTAGCTACCAATGCAAAGCACAGCACTGTGAGGGCTGCTATGGGGAAATGAACTCCAGCTCAGCCAGACCCAATACAAGGAGTTACCAGGGCTCATTGAGAGCTTTAAACTAGATTTGAAGAGGGAAGGGGATAAAACCAGGCTCACTAGTGATAACACTGTGGGCAGCACACCAATGTTTGAGGGAAAGTGTGCTACTGATGTCCTTTGGTCTGCCATCTCAGTGGAGGTAGGGGTTGGAGATCCATGTGGCAGAAAAGACACGAGGGTTATTGATGTGTTAGAAACCACCAAAGTGCCTGACAATGGTCAAGTAGAAATTAGGTCTTCTCCCTCAAAAAAGGTGGTGGGATCAATAGCCCAACTGAAGTGCAGCTACACCAATCAATGCAGAATGGGCAATAAACAGGAGGAGCTGGAAGTCATTGTGCAGCAGGAAAACTATGACATAGTTGCTGTCATGGAAACATGACTCATATGTTGGAGTGCTGCAGTGGATGTTTATAAACTCTTGATAAGGGATAGGCATGGAAGGAGAGGCGATGAGGTAGCCCTGTATGTTAGGAAGTGTGTTGATTGTCTCGAGCTTGATGATGGTGGTGATAGGGTTGAGAGCTTATGGGTAAGAATCTGGGGGAAGGACAGCAAGGCAGATATCCTGGTGGGAATCTGTTATAGACCACCCAATCAGGATGAAGAGATGAATGAAATATTCTGTAAGCAGCTGGGAGAAGTCTCAGAATCACTGGCCTTTGCTCTTCTGGGGGACTTTGACTTACCAGATATTTGCTGGAAATACAACACAGTGAAGAGGAAACAATCTAGGAGATTCCTGGAGTGTGTGGAAGAGAACTTCCTGATGCAGTTGGTGAGTGAGCCAATGTCATGGTTTAAGCCAAATGAAAACTAAGTAGGAATTTCTTTTTCCCTTCCCCCTGCCTGTGGGAATATTTTGAATCAGATGAACGATCCAGTGAATGTGTGGTAGCTTTGCTTGACATGACTAGGCCTTAAGTT
>JAWWLV010000288.1:0-17572 GCA_035041135.1 Platyrinchus mystaceus | reverse complement strand
TTCTCTGGGCAACCTGTGCCAGGGCCTCCCCACCCTCCCAGCCAGGAATTCCTTCCCAATATCCCATCTGACCCTGCCCACTGGCAGTGGGAAACCATTCCCTCTTATCCTGTCACTACAAGTCCTTGCAAATAGTCCCTCTCCAGCTTTCCTGGAGGAGATCCTGGCTCCCAGCCACAGCTCCAGAGGGATAACAGGGGCCTGTGATACACATGGAATAATAATACGGATTATTTGGCCAAGGTGGGATTAACCTCTGGGCTTCGGTGTCTCCACCAGGTGCTTTGCAGGTGACCAGCACAGATTAACCCAACTTACTCTCCTGACAACCAAGAGCTGCCGTGCCCAAGGCTTCATCCCTCCTCCCAGCTCCATCCCCCCCTTGCCTTCCAGGCTGCCACCACTTTTGGGTTGAAACTCAAAAAAAAAACAACCCTCAAAAAAAAAAAATCAGGAACTGTGCAAAGTGCAGTTTTAAAAATAATTCCAGCAAATGGCAGGAGGGAGCAAGAGCCTGGAAATTAATTACATTGGCAGAAGTTTTTTACCACTTGCACCACTGTAAGGTTGGGAGGGGGTGGCACTTGACACGCTCTGAGTGGTGTAATTCTTTATTTGGGTCTGTTTGAATGTCACCACCACCCTAAAAGCGAATATCTGCTGAGCAAAGGGGAGGAGCTGTTCCCTGGTTCCAGTCTGGCAGTCACAGGCTGTGGAAAGCTTTATTTATAGGATCTCAGTGTGCCTGATCAATTAAGGAGGTTTCTTTTCTTCCATGCCACATCTCCTACTCCCAGCCCTTGAAAATGCCTCCCTGTCTTCAAAAGAAGATGTTCTCTCACGAGTTCAACACATCACACACGTGCCTGATGATTTTTCCAAGTTTCCCCTCTTTTTTTTTACCCTTTTTTTTTCATTGCAGACAGATAAAATCATTTTGCATCTTGTAGTAAACCCTCAGCATTTCTAATTACATAGGGGGAACATATTTTCACTCGACCCTCCACAAGAAGAAAGCAGATATTGCTATTCAAAACACATATGTAATTTATCTCTTTTACAAGCCTACATCAAATAAATTCCTTCTCCAGTGCAATGAAAAACTTGAAATCCATCTGAATTTTAAAGGGTGAAGAGTGTGAACACAAGCCCTTGTAGATGAAAGAAGGTGCTTTACAGTTATTTTATTCAGTGCAAAGGAGGTTTTAATACAAACAAGGCACGTGGAGTTTACTCTGAAGCAGAAATACATCAGGAAAATATGGGCCTTATTACTTCCATGGGATGAATGCAGGGCTGCTTTAAAAACCAGTTTGCTTATTACTGTGAACTATTAAATTTATTTCATTTGGCTATTCTGGCACTACTGTAACCCCAGTTTAAAATGGGTTTCGTGTGCTCTCTCTCAGGATAAATTGCTGGGTCAGGGAAGGAGGAAAGTAGGGAAGTCCCAACGACCCTTCAGCTGCCTCCTTGTCCTGGCCTTCACACACCCCCCAAACCCATCTGCACCACCTGGCTCTTCATCTCACCCATGCCCCGAGGTGGGACAGGCAGTTTCCCCTCAGCACAAAGAATTCACATCTCCTCCCACCCCCGGGAAGGAAAAGGACTGCCCTGAGATCCGTTTCCTTTTCCTGGTGCAACCCCTCTGTGAGCATTTCTGGGATTTGTCATCCCAAGGCTCTCAGAGTTCGCCTGGAGTCACTGTTGGACCCCAACACCCACAAAAATGAGCACAGACCTTCCAAAATCAGGTTGCCAATATATCCCCTGGCCCCTAAACTGGCCATTTTTATTCAGAAGCGCTTTTTTTCCCCTCCCATTTCTCCTCTTCTATAAAAGTTTTCTGCCACACATCTCGGGGTCCCACCTCACTGAGCTCATCATGAAGGGATGCTGATCTTTCATCCCAAATAATGCATCTCCCAGCTTTGCAAGGGAGCACAAGCCAAGGGCAATAGCTGTGGTTTCTTCTTCCTGACCTTCCAAGAGCCAGAACAACCCCTGGCTTCACTCCCATCATCGCCTTCCTTCTGAGGCATCTCAGAAATATCCGCCCTGGTGAACATTCTCTGCTCCAGGAACCACAACCGTTCCCAACATCCCATGGACCTGCTCTGGCACCATCTGGGGAAGAGGAGGAGGAGGAGGAGGAGGGAGGGGAGCCCACAGCTGCCTCCACCCAGTGTGTCCCACAGCAACACCATCCCCTGCCCATCCCCACCTTCTCCCCAGAGCTCAGGACGGGGGTTCCACCTTTTCCAAGGGAAAAAACAACCGGCTTTTCTTTTTGGCAGGGAGAAGCTCCTGGCTGTGTCCCTCCTGCACACACAGATGCCATGGTGACAGACACCTTCCCAGATCAGAACAGCAAACAGGAACCCAGGGATTTGTGTCTTCAGGCAGATTGTATTGATGGGAACAACACACGCTGGGCATCTGTGGCTGTTCCTAATTAAACCCTCTGCTTGATGAACCAGCAGAGCCCCCAGCGAGCGCTGGGAGGAACTGGGAGGAACTGGGAGAAACTGCTCATGCCTTCTGGGCTCTGCTGGAGGGATTTCAGCCTCCTGCTGCCTGCCTGAGCCGTGCCAGCCTCCCACACGTGTCTGGCAGCGCGTGGGAGAAGCCGGACAAGCCACAGCAAGGTCCAACCAGCAGCTCCCAGGGATGGCAGTGGGAGGAGGGAGCCACAAGCTGGGGGGGTCAGAGCACTCCCCTCGTCGTGTTCAGCTGCAGTTTGGGTTGTTTAGCTGTTTCCCCTATTTTCCCAGCTGGAGCTGAGTCCCAAATACGACCGAGCTGGCAGATTGGTGCCTCCAAAATAACTCCTGCAGACATTCAAGGAGGCAGGGGAGTGAAAAGAGGGCAAATTTAAGCTGGAATGATGCTGGGACAAGGAATGTGTCACTCAAACAGAAGTCAGGACTCAGATGTGTTCATAAATATACCCATGGGAGGGGGACCATTTCCTCCTCAGCTGCCCCCTGCCCTCTCCTGCTCACCCCTGCAGCCAGTGCTGATGCTTTGGTTTAATTAAACCTGGTCTAACTTTTCCAATACTGACCACAAAGTCTCACCTGTAAGATTTTCTGACCTCATGGAATTCCTGCTGTTCTGGGAGCAGCTGGGAACAAATCTAAGGGAGCTTCTTGCATTGCCTGTCCCAGGTGAAGGGGAAGAGGCTGTGGCACTCCAGGGAGACCTGAGAGCCCCTTCCAGGGCCTAAAGGGGCTCCAGGAGAGCTGGAGAGGGACTGGGGACAAGGGATGGAGGGACAGGAGAAGGGGGAATGGATTTAGGTTGAAGGAGAGTAGATTTAGATGGGATACTGGGAAGAAATTGTTCCCTGGGAGGGTGGGGAGGCCCTGGCACAGGTTGCCAAGAGAAGCTGTGGCTGCTCCATCCTGGAAGTGTTCCAGACCAGGCTGGAGCAACCTGAGCTAGTGGAAGGTGTCCCTGCCCATGGCAGGGGTGGGACTGGATGAGCTTTAAGGTCCCTTTCAATCCAAACCATTCAATGCTTCTATGATACATATTCTGGCAGAGTGGGTGCAACTCCAGAAGCTCCCAGAGCTCCAGTTCCACCCCAGTGCTATGTGGTCCTCAGACCCTTCCAAATTTTTCAAAGCTCGAGCCCCCAGAGGCCTTTGTGTGCTGCTGCCTCACAATAAACTCCCATTTCAAACATATCTGTATTGATTTTCTACAGCTTATTCACACATTAAAGGTTGTCTCCTCTTTAAAACCACAAAAAAACCATCCTGCAGTCCCTGCACACTCAGATTATCCCAGCTCCTGCTTTGGTTTTGGGATTTAGGAGCACAGGGATGCTGCATTGCTCCCTGTTTCCCAGCCAGCCCTGGGCATCCCTGAGCCTCCAGCACCAAACCAACCAGAAACCACCCCTGAAATGCACAAAATAAGGTCATTTTGTTTAAAAATAGGCACTGTGGGGACTCACCTGCAGCCCAGCAGGGCTCAGGGCTGGGGTCCAGCTGGCTGAATCCCTCCCTGGATATCTGGATGCTCCCCTGGGAAGCTGAAGGACACGGCATGGGTGCCATGGCACAGCCTGGGGAGGTTTGGTGGCCACCAGCAACACCTGGGTGGGCACTGTTTTTGTAGGGTGCCACTGAGGGTTTGCAGGTTTAACTGTTTAAATTTAGCAAATTAATCCTGTGCTTAATTTAGAGGGGGGATAAAGGGGGAAGGAAATCACAGGAGCAGCAAGAGTTGGAGTTTTAAACTCCATTAAAGCTCCTCTGCTGGCACAGGAGGTGACAGAGGTGGAGGAGAGGGACAGTGGCACCAACTCACAACTAATCCCTTCTTAGGTCGAGTTCAGCATTTTTGGCTGAATCTCCAAACTGGGATTGGATGTTTTACAGCAAGAAAAGATCTTGGGATGGCTCCAAACCTCTTCCCTGGAGGAACCCAGACCTCCCACAGGTCCTCCCCACACGCAGGGATCACTGAAGTCGCTGGCCATGGCAGCACCACTGAGGCTGCAAAAATGGCCATTCCTGGTGTCCTAAAACCCCCAGAAAGACCACATTGACTCCTTTCCTTTGTATAAACTGGACAATAGAATAGATGGTCCTGCCCAAACTGGTTTTCCCCTAAATTATTTGCTACGGGATGGAGGATGAATCACAGAATCCTTGAATGGTTTGGGTTGGAAGGGACCTTAAAGCCCATCCAGTGCCACCCCCTGCCATGGCAGGGACACCTTCCACTAGCCCAGGTTGCTCCAAGCCCCGTCCAACCTTGGATGCTTCCAGGGATGGGGCATCCCAGTCTGTCAGGGCTGTTTTCCCTGTGCCTGTTCCTGCCTGGCAGGCACAGGAGGGCCAATAAAACACAGGGTAAACAAAAGCAAGGTCAACAAGGATCCTCCTTATCTGTCAAACAGCCTCTGGAATTCGGTGTAATCATTGAGGGGAAAAAAAAAAAAAAAAAGACCTTTTCTAAGCTGGTTTGGAAGGCACTTGGGGAAGGAATGCAAGCAGGGAAATAGCTGGAATATTTCAAATGCATGAGTCCACAGAGCCCTGCTGAATCTTAATATTTATGTTAGTTCCTCTAAATGCATTAACTCATGAATTTCAACGCCTGCTGAGAAGGTTTTGCAGAGATTCTGCCCCCAAACCCCTCCTGCCCGTGATCCTTTGGAGGAATCAGCTCCTGACTGAAGTTTCAGCTCCGTTAAGGATTGTGTTGTTTGCCTTGGGGGCCCCTGGTTATCACTGGGGGGGTCTGAGGGTTGTCAGATCCAGGGAGGGCCACGCTCAGCTCCAGCAGCATCACAGCAGGTTCATCCCAGCTGCCTGAGCTGGATAATGTTTAAAGAAGAACCAACATCCAGGAATTTCTCCCAACTTTCTGTTCAGGTGATCCAGCCCACTGCCTGATTTAGGGCTGAGGAGGGTTATTTGTGATTTTTTTTTCTTGCACCATAAATGTCTTCAAGTGAATCATTTCTTGCCCAAATCTATTAAACGAGAGTCACAGGAAACGGTTTGGAAAAATAAAAGTCGGGATGTTCCTTCCACAGCCATTCCTCACATTTACCAAGATCTGCCCTCCTGAGCTCTGCTCAAGGGTTGAGTCAGGTTGCAGATCATTAATCCCAGCCTAAAGCAACCAGAGCCTGGCACAGACAGGGAACCCCTGCACCAGGAGAGGGGAAAGTGCAATTAGTGCTGAAAAAGATGTTGCTGCAAGTGCCCTTCAAAGGGTGGGATCAGGTTCCATCAATCTGCTCAATTACCATTTAATTTGGAGCAGACAACAGTTTGCTGGTGCCCAGGTTCCAGTCAAGGGCAATTATCTTTGGTTTTTTCTTTGTCTCTGCATCTCCAGGAGCCCCTTTGCATTTGGATGCAGTTCAGGTTCACAGGAGGACGTTTTGCTGCTTTGCTTCTCTCTAATGATTTATGATGTGCTTAATCCAGCCCTTCTCAGCGAGGCAATATTACCATAACAGCTCAATAAACACACTAACAATGAACAGTTCTTAGTGGAGTTCTTTTTTTACCCCCGAATTTTAGGGATGAGACCGAAATCCCTGCTCTGCCTTCTCCTCCCAGCTTTTCCTATGCTGTGCTTTGCCAGAGGCAGTGCTGGGTGTGTGTTCTGGGCTGTGGGATGCTCATGATCTTCCCTGGATGTCTGTGTTTCCAGGTTTTCCCCTTTGCTTTGCCTTTCTGCTGTGGGTGAGAGGAAGGTTGGACTTGGTGGGCTTGGAGGGCTTTTCCAACCTCAATGATTCTGTGATTCCAAGAGCTGCCTTTGGAAAGGTACCTCTGACCCCACTCACTCTGTGGCCTTCCTGAGCATCTCCCTGCAGTCATCCCCCCAAAACCTGGTTTGGGGTGCTGTGCCCACAGTCACAGAATCATGGAATCATCCAGGTTGGGAAAGCCCTCCCAGCCCTTGGATCCCCCCTGTGCCCCATCCCCACCTTGTCCCCAGCCCAGAGCACTGAGTGCCACGACCTGTCCTTCCTTGGGCACCTCCAGGGCTGGGCACTCCAAACCTCCCTGGGCAGCCCCTGCCAAGGCCTGAGCACCCTTTCCATGGAGAAATTCCTCCTGATGTCCAACCTGCCCCTCCCCTGGCACAGCTGGAGGCCGTTCCCTCTCCTCCTGTCCCTTGTTCCCTGGGAGCAGAGCCCGACCCCCCCCGGCTCCCCCCTCCTGTCAGGGGGTTGCAGAGCCAGAAGGTCCCCCCTGAGCCTCCTTTTCTCCAGGCTGAGCCCCCCCAGCTCCTCCTCCCAGGATTTACTCTCTGGGTAAGCCAGAGGGGAAGCACAGGAGCCCAAAGGGTGTCAGAACCCACAGCTGCACAGACACAGATTCCTTTCAACAGTAGAGCAGAATTGCTTTCCAAAATAGCTGTGTGTGGAACAGCCACCTGTGAGGGTGAATTGCTGTTAGGAAGCTTTCCCTCCATCATCCCTTGGGATGCAGAGGACTGAACACACTGCAGACAGGGAAAGGCCAGGAAATCCATACCTGTTATCACACCCTCCAGCTCTGCACTATTCAAAGGCTCCTTGCTGGCTTTTCCCCACCTGGCTTTGCAAAACACACTGAAAAGCCAATGGCCAGAGATTTCTAAGGCAGCACATTAGGAATCTGCTCACCCTGCACAGGCAAGTATTTTTGTATTCATGTATATTCAAAGAAATGTAACTTCCAAACCCCCCAAACTCCTTCATGACACAAAAAAACCAGGGAAAATAAAATATGTAGCTACAGCAAATGTAGCTGTGAGGAAGCAAGCCCTCTTCCCTGATGATGAATTATACTCCACTTGCAACAGATGCAGCTCTTTATATTTGTTTTCTGCATAAATCTACATATCAGCCTGAAAGCAACTGCGTGTGCTTTGTCTTGCCTTGTTCTGCCACTCACTGCTCTTTTCAGCTGAGTGCAGGGCTGGGGCCTCTGAGTGCAGCTTCACCCTGGCAAACTGCTCCATTTTGTGGCTTTTTCAGCCCAAAATTACAACCAGGGGGCAGGTGGGCATTGACCATGAAGTGACTTTGCTGCATATGTGGTGATCTCGTTCCATTGGCCATCGGTTCTTGCCAGCTGGGATGGCACATCCCAATCCCAGCCCCCAGAGACGGGCATATGGAAGCCCCCTTTGGGTTTGCCCCAGGAGCCTTATTCCCGAAGAAAAGATGGAAGTGGGAACATGCATGGGAGGAATATTCCACAACAATCTCGGGCCAAAAAGGTGAGAAGGATAGGGATGGAATACAATGATCTTATTAAATGGGGAGCCCGTTTGTTCTCAGCTTTCCTTAATCTCGTTTAACGCTCCTGGTGTCAGGTTCAATTATTTTTAATTGTTCTTACAAAATGCATCTGATGAACTTATGGTTTTCTCTGTGGGGTTTCCCAAAACGTAATTCTGGAAGAGAATTTATTTTCCTCTCCTCTGAGGAGCCTTATTTAATATCTGTGAGCTGGAAATTGGAGTGATGAAGCAAGTAAACAATTACTGCAGCACATTGTGGATGGAGCAGCCTCATCCTACAGCCACGGGGAAAACCTGCCCCTCTCCTGGTTTTGCTCCTTCCCAAGATTGTTTTGCTCCTTCCCAACATCCCATCTGTGCTTTCCAGCCTAAGCCACTCCTGCTGTTCCAGAGCCTTCCCAGGGAAGGCTCAGGGATAATCTCCTTTACAGGGGCTGGTGGGAGGGAAGGTGGCTCCATCCCAGCTCGCTGGGGGAGTGCTCAGGTAAACTCCAGGTGAAAAGAGGGATGGTTTGGGGCTGGATTTCCCAGCTCACACAACCCTTTTCCCACTCTGCAGCATGGAAGTGTTGCCTAAAAGCACCTACAGGGCACAGGAAACATTCAGGGAAGTCACCAGCAATGTTGGAGAGGACGTGAGGACCAACTGCCCCCACTCCCTCTGGGCCTGCAGAACCATTTTCTACCACAGAGGAAAAAAGCAGAAACCCTTGTACAAGTGGTTTTTAGTCAGGGAAAGGACTGGTAAGGTGTCACAGGTGGCACTGAAGGCTGGGGGGCTTTGGAGGGTCCCAGGCACCCAGGCTCTGCCACCCTGCCCTACGGAGCATCTTCCTGACCTCTCCCCTTGAGTGGGGCATCAGGACAAAACCATTTCCATGCCAGACAAGCCCCACTGTTTGCAGGGATGGAGAATATGCCTTTTCCCCCCAGGACAAGCTGGAAGAGCTGTGTTCCTGAGTGCTCCCACTCCAGAGCAGCAGGTCAAGGGATGCTGCTCAACTCAGCGCACGAACGCTGGGGTAGGACAGCAGAAAATAGAAAGCAAATTTCCATGCCCTATTCCTCTGGAGAAGGGATCTATTTCTGATCCAGGCACTATTGGAACATTGCTGGGTGTCTCTGTAACCCACTTAGGCAGGGCTGAGCTCAGAGCAATGTCACTCCCAGCTCCTGCTGTGCTCAGAGTGGGACACAACCAGCCTGAGCCACCTTGTCACAGAGGGCCAACACGACCCTGATCAACAGGCTGGATTTTACTGGTGCACAGGGAGAGCCTCCAGGTCTTTAGGCTGGGCTGTGGGCTGTTAGTCCCAGCTCTGAGCTGGGCTGGGCAAGCAGATCCCCCCTCCAGCCCTGGAGAAGACAGGCAGGGGACACTGCCATGCTGGGCACACTCAGAGCACTCTGCCCAAGGCACAGGGACAGGCAAACAGAGTCCTGTAACTCCATCTGAGCCCAGGGGGCACGAGCAGCTCTCCTGCTTGCAGCCACAAAGAGGATTATCACTGACACGAGCTCTCGGTGTTCCCTGAGCTCTGGGAATGCAGTGAAGGAGAAAAGCACTCAGGGTGATGGAGAGAGATGTCACTGCTGAAGGCATCTCCCCCTGAGACTGTCCCAGAGGGGTTTCCAGGTGGAGATGGAAAACTGAGGTACATGTGTGGTATTGGGGCTCAGCAATCAGTAAGGCCTGGCTCCCAACCAGAGGCAGAGGCAGCTCCCCACAGTCACTGCAGGATAATATCTTGAACAAACCAACTGTATCTATTTAAATGCCTTAATAATCAGCACACCGGGTTCAGAAGTGGCAGATTTAACCCAGCTCCCAAGAGCTTTGTCTGTTTGTTTTCCACGACCTTTGGAAGGCAGGAACTCCACCTCCAGCTGCTCCTCAGCTGCAAAGTGGGTGGGTTGGGCATTTCTGGCCGTGCTGTGTGGGATCAGCATTTACATTCCTCTGCAAGACCAGGTGGCAGGGCCAAGGCACAGGAGAACCTTTCACGGGTATAAAGCCTGATCCTACATTATATGGAAGGGTAAAACCCAAAGTCAACTCCCAGGAATGACACAGGAGCCTTATTCCCTAAGAATGACACAGACCATATAATCTGTATATACTTATCTTTCTATCTTTATCTATTTATCTGTATTTATATACATAGATATCTGTATCTATCTGTATCTATCTATCTACCTGTATATATATAAATTCCCACTCCTGGAAGTTCTCAAGACCAGGTTAGACTGGACTTGGAGCAACCTGGGCTAGTGGAAGGTGTCCCACGAGATGATCTTCAAGGCCCCTTCCAACCTAAACCATTCCATGGCTATTCCTCTGTCTCCATGATTTATGTCCCCCTGGCTTGCAGTGCAGCCAGGGCTTTGGAAACAGCCTCGTGCTGCTGGATTTCCCCCTGGAACTGGAAGTCAGTGAAACAGAAAGTGAATAATCCTCTTCCAGGGCTGGCGCCGGCTGCCACGGCCCTGCTGGGCTCCAATTAACACCAGCAGCTCAGTTTTGTTATTAATTACGGGAATGAGGGAGACTGGAGCTGCTTAGGGCACGGCTGCTTGGGCTGGGAGAAAGGACATGGCCTAAAATAACTCCCAGGGAGAGAGGAATTCATGCCTGGAGAAGGGCACAGAATCAGCACCGTCCTCGGGAGGGAGGAGGGACCCCCCGGCCACCCCAGTGACCACGGACACCTCCAGAAAGCAGGACCTGGGACAGGCTCCTAAAACCCCAGAGCTCGTTTTCCCTGGGGCTGGTGGGGCTGGAAACATCCCAAATGCTGCCAACCTGAGAGTGGGTGATGATAATGGAGCTTCAGTTTTGCTTTGCCCCCCAAACCAAATCCCTTTCCCATCCACAACGTCAACCCCTCCACAAAGTCCAGCCCAAGATTCGCTTCTAAGTCACCAGGAGTTTTGAACTGGAAGCTGCCCCTCATCACTTTTCCAAGCTGAAACCTAATCTGCAATTATTCTCCCAAACAGAGGGAATTCCTTCCATTAGCACAAACCAGCACTTTCCACTGTGGACCGCCAAATAAAATCCCACCTGGTTTGTGGGAATGCGATTTCTGGGTTGCCAGAGCTGCCCCTGCTCTCAAAGGAAAATCCCCTTGGCTTGGTTTAAACACAGAATTCAGCAGTTTGCAGGGATTTCTCTTCTGGGAAAAAGCAAGAAGCTCCCCAGCCATGCACAGGACAAGATGGGATTGGAGACGGAGCATCCTCCACTCCCTCCCTTCAGCCCAGCCAGGGAAAGGCACCCATGGCACCTTTCTCCCCTGCCCTGTGTGCTCACTGGGATCCTCAAATCACTCATTTATAACTTCTAACACACTTGATGGCTTTCATTTAACACTGCAAACCCATAAGCAATGAGAATGTACTTAAGATAAAAGAGACAGGCTACATAAAACAGGGAATTGCTTTCACTGGCACAAACCAGCACTTCCCACAGGACTGTCAGATAAACTTGTGTGTCTCTAAAGAGACACCATGTTTAAAAATACTCTGCTCTGTCCCAAATGCTTTTTAACACAGCTCGAGACTGTTACATGGCATAGGAGATGATTTTCCCCTCCTCTGTTTCGGGTATTTGGCAGCTCTTTGGGCAGAGATGAACAGGAATATTGTTGCCATCCAAGAAAGTGGAATTCTGACATCCCAGGGCTTGCTGTGGGGAAGAGAATCACTGCAGGCTGATGACACAGATGCCCTGTGAGGATGGATGAAGAAAGCACTTCTTTCCAGCAGCTGCTTTTCCCATATTTCCCATATTTTTCATGCCTGGAGGCTTCAAGAGACAAACTGTGCACGTGCCCAGGGTAGGTGTTCCGAGAGTTTCCTCCCCTCATCGTGTTCATTGAAACAAAAACCATGGAATTCTTAGGCTGCAGCACAACTGGAAAGAGATTATCCTCACAGAGAGATTAGGGGAGCTGTTCATCCAAGGGGAATTAAGGAACGTGCAGCTCTTGGATGCCGGGGTTAGAGAAAATGGGAATAACTCTGGTAGGGTTGGGAGGAAAAACCCGTCCAAGGCTGGGGCACAGACAGAACGGGACACCAGCTCTTCCCATTCCCAGAGAACAAGGTATTTAGTGTGGCTGGGTGCTCCCTGGATGCCGTTTGAGGAGGTCAGAGGCAGAGGTGGGCAGGGAGAGCTGCCCCAGATCCAATTAGGAATGACTTTCACGGTGGTTTTTAAAGCCTCTGCAGGGACGGGGGGAAGAAGGAGCATCACCCCCCTCTCCCAAACTAAACACAGCTCCCTCAGAACTGGAGCTCCACTGAGCTGGGGAACCAGCTCCCTCGGGCTTGGATCTTGGATCTTCTCCCTCTCCACCCCTGGAATGAGATCCTTGGCAGAGGAATTGGTGTTGTGTCCCAGGGGACTTCCAGCACCTCCTGAGGGATTCTAATCATGGCTGAGGAGCAGCAGCTCCCTCTCTGCAGCTCTCCTGCTCCAGAAAACACTTGACAAGTGTCAGTCCCTCTGTGTCCTTGTCTCTGGAAAAGGGGACAAGGCAGGAGCAGGGACCAGTCGTGCTGTCAGGAGCCCAGAAATGCCATTTCCCCAGGGGAGGCAGAGATTTCGGACCAGAGCTCGGCTTTGCAGCCTCCACCCTTCGGGATTTTGCCCCAAATACAGCTCAGGAGCCCCCCATTTCTGCACATTCATCTTTCCAGGGATCACACACGGAGAGGAGGGATGTGAGGCTGCTTCCTGAGGGCACACAGGATTTTTCCAGGAGTTAGTTAAGTACAGCATCACTTCTTGGGGAGCTCCAGCATCGCTTCCCCACACAGAGTCCCACCAGGGCTCAGCCTGAGGGGCTCTTTGATCCCCTCCCATAAGATCTATTCCCATTTTCCCTGCTCCTGGAGGGCTGGCCATGCTGGGGCTCCCACCAGATATCCCAGGCTGGAGAGTGGGAGAATCATTTTCCCTGCAATCAAGGCTGAAGCCACATTTTCCAGCCACAGATTCCATCCCAAATGGTCCAGCTGCTCCCGAGTGCTGGCCGTGTGAACATGTCATTGAAATGAATTAAACATCATTCCTGTGGCTCCTGCAAGTGTGTCCAGCATTATCCACACACTGGATTTTCCCATGGGATCCCAGCCACTCAGAAGCTCTGGCCCCTCTGAGACACTAAAGGCCCAATTTACTCATTTTTATCTTAACGAGCCCTGGGCATTCACATAAACAACCTGAAGATGCTGAGTCACGATCCCAGCCCAGCATCCCAAATTCCAGGACACCCACAGCCTTCCTTGCAGGATGTCACACCCACAGCTTCAAAAGGCTCCTGGAATAATTCCCTTTAAAATCTCCCACAAGCTCCCTTAAGGTGCCACCAAGAGATCCATCGCCTGCCCTTGATACATTCCTTGGGAAATGAACCCTCCGTGTAAAACTCACCAAATAAATCAAATTACAGTTAAAAATACTGACTGGGGATCGATTGGGATCTCTCCCAAGGATCCAATATTTGCTGTTGTGGCTGTTGCTTTTGCAGGTGAATAAAACCCACAAGCATTTGGGGCTGCTGAACTCAGCCTGGAGGCTGTGATGGATTTGGGGATGCGAAGCACGAGCCAATACATTTATTATTATTGAGGAATGCTGCAGAACCCTTAATAATAATAAATGCCTTGATAAATAAATAAATGTCTTAATAATCAATGGTTTTGAAAAGCAGCACGAGGTGAGTTCAGGCTCTGCAATCAGAATCACTCAAGTTCTTCCCTATCCTTTAGCTTCCTCCCTACAGAAACCCTGCTTGTTCCAACAAGGTGCAGGGGGGTTTTCTGGGCATTATTTAAAGGATCTATCCCCAAATTGTGTCTCTGCAGAGGGGGGGTAAAGAAAAAACAAGCCTGGCCAGCCTGAAAGCAGAGCTCAAGCTGAAAGCATCCGATTTGCAGGGTACTCACATTCATCTTCCAGCCCGGGCTCCGCGTTCAAGGCATTTTGTGAGCAATCCTGGGGAATTGTTGGGATCAGGAGCTCTGTGCCTATGGCTGAGCTCCCTCCTTGCCCTGCTCAGCGCTGCCCATCCCTCTGGGATTCACCAGTGGAGCTGAAAAACAGCCTTGGAATTCATCTGGCAGCAGAGATTCCAGCTGGACTCTTCCAGCAGCGCCGTGTCCCGCCGGAGCAGCCGCGGTGCCGATGGATCCAACACAATCCCCTTCCCAAGGGCTGGGCAGTCACCTTATCCCTCTGGATGGATGGAGGTCCCTCTGCAACACCAGGAGAAGAGGAGGATGCTGCTCTCTCCAAAGCCTCCCCTCTCACAAGGCTCGACCTTGCCAGGGAAATCCTGTCTGGTCTGAATTATTCATCCTCCTTCCCGTGCCGGCAGCTCCAGACATTTCCAAGCATTAATATGTCATGACTTTGGATCCTTTTGGACTTCTTTCCTCCTGCTCCACTCGCTGCTTTCCCAATCAGGCCACCCTGGGTGTTTTAATCAGCATCCATCTGATTTACTAAAGAAAATAAATGTCTCCATCCTCTTGCATGCCCTTCCTGGTGGGAAGTACCACTCCAAGAGCTCCGGGAACAGGGACAGCACGGCTGCTTCCAGCTAAAGCAGTGCAGGCAGGGCTGGAGCTCGTGCTTTTGGCAGGATTTCCAAGTCTGCAAGTCTGCCTGCTGGTGGAATGCAGGGGAGGCTTCCAGCATCACAGGGAAAAACACTGAGGAAGGTAACCGTGCTGTGAACTCAGGAAAAGAGCTTTTTTTTATGCTTTTTAAGCAAAGCTGATGGCAAATCGTGGTGCTCTTGATGTTGGTGGCCAGGTCAGGCTTTGCTCCCTCTGGCTCCCAGCAGGATCTGTCCCCAGAGTTTTGCCCACAAGTGCCATTTGCAGCAATCCCAGCCCTGCTCTGGGGTCTGGGAATGAATCAAATCCTGCCTGGAGGGTCCTCAGCCCTTCCTCACCTGCAGCTCCTGAAGCTGCTCCACAGCAGTTGAGCCACTAACTCCCCTCAGATCCCACAGGTCCATCTATTCCAGGGACAACACCTTTGAACTGGGAGTAGGATGGAGCAATTAACTCATCCCTGGGAGCCTGATGCTTCCCTCAGCTCCCACCGAGGCTGGAAGAGCTGAAATTCCTGCCCTGTTATCTGAACAGAACAACATTTCAGCAGCAGGAAACTCCTGCCAATAAATCTGCAGCCTCAACCCATTGCTTTTATTATTGCACCCATTATTTCCCTGATTTAAGGCTGGGCTGTGTGTGTGAGAGGGGCAGGGTGAAGGCACCTGGGATGCACAGGATTCCCAGTCTCCTGCAGCTCCACTCCAGCTGAAATGGGAACAGATAGAACCCACTGATTTCAACAGCATCCCCTCTTTTAGCGTGTTTTGAACAGAAATGAACATTGTAAATATTTACACACTGACTTTACCAGGGCTGAGGATGTAGGACAGGCTGTCCTTGGAGAGCTCTGGGATTTGAAACTCTGGGAAACTTGCTCAGAGTTTAGTGGGGTTTTTGAAATCACTGAGAGCTGCATCCTAATTCTACTGAGGGTGATTAAAGGTGGGGTGTGGGGAGCAGGACCTTGTTTTTGCTCATAAAAACCTGTTTCTCCTCCTTCAGCTCTTCCATCCCTTTCTCCAGAGCCAGTTTGTCCCTGACTCTGCTGCTGCAAGTGACAATTAATGAACTCTTCACAACATGCTACAAGTTCAGGCACGGGAAGTTCTTTGGGTTGCTTAATCCCCCCTTTCCAATATGGGATTAGGCCTTTCCCTAATAGGTTTCTGCTAATTCCTTAAGAGATTGGAGCACAAACAAACACATCTCTGCAGCTCAGAAGTTTCCCCTGATGCCATCACCCCCTTCCCATGGCCATCCTTTGAACACATCTCAGCAAGCGCTCACATTCCCAAAAGGAGCATCTACTCCATCCCCTGTGCCACCCACCCCTCACCTTCCACGTGCAGAAAAAGGGGGGCAAAAGGATGGCAGGAGGCAGCAGGAAGGTGTGGGGGTGATGGGCCATGCCCAGGACCAGGTCCAGGACCACACAGACCCACCTCTACCAGCCCCTGAGCACGGGGAGACCTCTGGCAAAGACACCCAAATCCCAGCTCATCACTCAGGGCATGAACACCAAGGAGACCTGTCCTGTATTTCACTTTTTTTTGGAATCAAAGGCTGCACTGAATTGACCTGACACGAAGGGATGGCTCAGAGGACCTGCCTTGGAGTAACCACAGACATATTTCAGCCAGTCACCTGTAAAAGTGCTGAGACAACAGTGCTGGACAGGCCAGAGGGGGGCTGGGAAGTGGCACCTGACTTTTGGGCTCCTCTGGCGGGCACATGGCGTTCCCTGAGCCTCAGGAGAAGGGCAGCACAGCCTAGGGTCATCCCAGGGGAGATGGGCACCACAACTGTGAGGAATTCCAGCTGCTGGGATTGCATTTCCAGAGCTACAGAAACCTCCTGTCAGGCAAGCCCAACTTGCAATCATAAGTCACCCAGAAACATGCCCTGATTTTTGCTGGGAGCCCCTGGAATCACTGTGTCCCATGTAGAGGTGGGTGGGAAGAGCCTCAGCACCTCCAGCAGCATCATCCACTCCCACCCCACTGCCAAGGAACTGGGAAGCAGCAGCTCTGTGAGGCAGCACCAGCTCCACAGCATCCCAAATCCAAGCCTGTCCTGCACGGCAGAGCAGACCCACCAAGCACCACCCAAAAACCACCTCTCAGCCTCTCAGGGGGACAGGAGCCAGACCAGCCTCCCCCCTTGCTGCCTTCCCAGCACACAGGAACAAGCAGCTCCCCAAAGTTCACAGGTTTCACCCGCAGTTCCTTCTGTTTAAATGAAATCCCACTGTCATTTTTATTTACTTACAGCTCTGCCTCTCAGTCTGCTCACCCCTCTCTCCTTGGAGCTTTATAATTAGCACTGGGCAGCTCCCCCAACTTATTTTTGGTTTTTTTTAATCCATTTCAGGCCTTTAGAACCCAGCAATGAAAGCTTTTGCCATTAAAAAAGATGTGTTTTGCTCAGAATGTTTTGTTCAGGGTGGTTGTGACCCTGCACAGCCACGGCCTCGACCCTGATAAACCTTTCCCAAGTCAGGGATGAAGGACATGCCCTTCCCACACCTCCTCTGCCAGACAGCCAAGGGTTAACTCTGCTGTGTACTTTTATTGCCACGTTTTATTTCATTATTACAAGTGTATTGTGGAATTTAATTGGCAGGTAGGTAGTAGAGCAGATTAAAATGCATTAACATTTATGGAAAACTCTGTTTAATGCTCCCATTTATTCCTGGTTGACTGTGGTTCGCAGTAACATGTTGTTTTTAGCACAGCAGCTCTTAAATATGTCACTGTAATGGTGCTTTGTTTATTCCCCTGATGTGTGTTTGAGAGAGAGATTTATTTAATAGAGCTGATCTAAAAATCAGGGGGGGAGTGAAACCAGATGATCTTTAAGGTTCCTCCCAATCCAAACCATTCTGTGACTCCAGGAAAACAAACCCCTCAGAACTCAGAGACATGGACAGCTTTAGGGCCAGGTCCTCTGGGGGCAGGTTTGCACTTTTAAGATGAGGTTCTGCAAAATTCCATGGCATTCTAGCACTTTCCAGCAGCTGAAGGGGCTCCAGGAGAGCTGGAGAGAAATTTTGGACGAGGGATGGAGGGACAGGACACAGGGAATGGCTTCCCACTGCCAGAGGGCAGGGAGAGATGGGATATTGGGAAGAAATCCTTCCCTGGGAGGGTGGGGAGGCCCTGGC
>JAWWLV010000287.1:0-17781 GCA_035041135.1 Platyrinchus mystaceus | reverse complement strand
CGGGCCCACTGCTGGCTCAGGGATATGTTGTTTTCCAGCAGGAAGAGAGAGAGAGAGAGAGAGAGAGAGATTAAAAGCACAGTACATATTTATTTATATTTCATACATTATATATTTTTTGTGTTTATATATGCAATATATGTGTGTGTATATATATATATGCACACACATCTACATCTAAAATTGTCATTGACAGGGACAACGAAGAAGAAAGCACTTTCAAACAAAAAGTTGATAATGTATTTCAAACCTTTTGAAAATGCTAAGCAGATTTAGAATAGCTGGATATTCTCCTTCTTCAAAGTCTCACTATTACCTCAAAGAGTTCCATTAGTCTGCAAGAACAGAAGTGCACAAAATGTCATTGCTTTTTTTTCCAAATATCATCCCTGTAGTCATTAGTTAAACAAGAGGATAGACACTGTAATTTGTGCTTCAACAATTTTATCCTTTGTTTCTTTTAGAGCATGTAGATAAATAGGATATGGCACCGACAAGCTGTAAATGTTCTTACTCACAGAGATTATCTTCTATAAATAAGGCTTTGTCATGAAAAAAAAAAAAGCCTGTATTAGATGAGCAAGCTCTAACAACTTTTGTTTCCATCTCTCAGAATTTGTTTTTTTTGTTGACAAAAGTTTTAATTTTGCTCTAAAACAATTAACTAGATATATAATAGATTTACATATAATAAATGTTAATCTTAGTTAAATCATACAACTTTGGTGGAGCTAATTGAGATTTACTGCCTGATTCAAGCTGTCAGTGTAGACAGTGAAATGCTTATTGTAAATAAATCTCATTTGATACAATTCAAATCATAATTTATATTACTCTCCTTCCTGAATGAGAGGTTCCACTTCAGGTTTAATTAAATTCAAATGAAGAAAAAAATAACCAAAAAGTATTTTTTATCCAGAAAATGCTGCATTTATCCTACTTGCTTATTTCTGTTAACGTAGGACAAAGCTTAAGGGAGTCATTATCATTTTAGTGGAGGAAAAAACTAATGAGGGTCTTGCAAAATGTGAAATAATGGTTTGTATTTAGTGTCTTAAAATACAGCAGTCTACAAAAGAAATACAGAAAATGTATATTAAAATGAATTTCAAAAAGCTCAGAACAAAAATCTATTGATAAAACTAAGCTTGAAGATTTTAACTAAAGAAATAACAATATTTCTGACAAAACTGTGCTTAGAGAATTAAAAGGAAAGGAAGGGAGGGAGGGAGGGGAAGGCAATGCTTCCAGATTTACAAAACTGTCTAAATTAGCAAGGTTAAAGAGAAGTGTGAGATTTCATGTAAATTAATGACTGACATTGATCTAAAGGGGAACTGGTAAATCTGAAATTTTTCCACTCAAAAATGACAACTTGAAAAGTGAAATTATTAAAAGACGTGTTTCTAGAATAAGGAGCTTACAAAAATACAGGAAAGCTTTCACACTCACTTGCCTTGCTAGTGAGGAGGAATAGTGTATAAAATTCTGCCAAACTAAGTAATATTAAATATTTTTAACAATTTTTCCCTTAAAAAAAACAAGATTAATCTAGGTATATTTCAAATGAGCTCATGAAGAAGTACATTAATTTGCTTAATGTTTTTATGGTGTCCAGCCATTTAAAAATCCAGACCTAATGGATCATATATATCGTGAGTTCAGATCCTTGGCTGGCAAGTATCTGGCTCAGCCAAGGGATAATATGTTATCAGTGAAGGCCTCAATCTGTTCCTGACCTTTGAAAGAAGATTGTAATATGAGACTGATGAAGCTGAGAGTGATTTTCTCTTGCGACCATCATCATCCCATACAACACCAAATTATTTGCCTGCTTTATAAGTTTTAAGCATCCTTTGACACTTCCAATTTATCAGTTATTGCCCTTCAAGTGAATCACAGGAATTTGAAATAAAGAAATATTAAAGGTAAAGCAACACAGAAGTATCATTGTTCCTCACACAGTCACTACTCAATAATATAATCTAATTTGTTCACAAGTTTATTCATGTAGCCCTGAGTTGCAAAAGTGCACAGACTCTTTGTTTCATGCACTTAACAGTGTTTAATAGCCACATTTTCTTTTTCCATTCAGTCAACCACCTATATTTACAACTGACACTACTGTAACAGTTACTGGAACTGATAAAACTGAAAACAACAATAATCCATACAAAAAAAAAAAATTTCTAATTCTACTAGAGAAGTTCCAAAATATTTTTCAAGAAAAGTTTCATTATCACCCAACCCAATCAGAAATGGTAGGTTGTTAAAGATGCTCTCTTTAAACTTCCATCATTAATTCATTGATCATAGTGCAATCTAACTTTTTTTCAAATTATTACTTTTAAATATTGATTCTTGTGCTTGAAAGTAATGTCTCCCTGTTGCATATTATATACAAAATCATAAAATTCTGGTGTAACACAAACCTGATTTTTTTTTGTGCAATGCATATTTAATAAGATTTAAAACTCCCTTACAGAGTATGTGTCAAGATTAAATTCTGGAGAAAACAGAATTTTTCCATGAAAGATGAGCAGTAAAAGCAAAATGTTTTGTGCTATTGTGTCAATGACACAAGGCAGACTTTCAACAGAACTTGCTCCATTTTAACATGGAAATCCTAAAATTCAGGTTCCTATAGACCCAGAGATGACGATGATTTGTAAAGTAGAATTAAAACTGTGTAGGCAAAATAGGAACATTAGAGCTTGACTGTTTTTTCCAGGTGAATACTGTGTAGTAAAATTTAATTACAATTGTCCTATGGGTAGTCTATGTTTTGACTAAAATTGTTGAGATTTTTGTTTTTTGTTGGTTTGTTTTTTTTAACAGAATCTTTATGTTCCACTGAGTGATCCACTGCAACAAGAATTTAACCTTCATTGGGTTACAATTTATATATATATAAGTGTGTATGTATGAGATCTCATCCACAAGTCACAGTTCTGTAAGATAAAAAATTTCTTGATTCTAAAGATTTCACAGAACTACTGTTCTTCTCATGTTCTTTATTTCTCTGCAGGTCAGGTCTCTAACATTTTGACTCAGAGTAACTATGGGATAGATTCTTAAAACCTGCTCAACTTACTGTATCTTATACTCAATAAGATATATCAGTCTAAGAAATGAAAAATATTTTGAAATAAAAATTGTCTATTATTGAGACTCTCATACTGGTTTTGATAATCAGGTATATTTTGCAAAGGCATGACATGATTGTTTCATGGGATGACTGCTTTGAGAGTTTTAATTTTTCTTCTTGTATTTGCCATACCTTGTACCTCGTTTTGTTGACTCTAATGAAACAATAGCATAATTGCTGTATTGTAAAGTAATATTCTACTTGACTTTTTTTGACCTGTCTGGAATGCTACAAAATTCCAAGTCTCAAACACACAATCTTCAAACATTTCCAGTTTTCCTTTTTTTTTTCTTTTTTTTTCACTGAGTTTCAATGAGTGAATACTGGAAGGCAAAAAAAAATTGAAAAATCACCCATTCTAATAAAGAAACTCTAGATTATTTCAAGGAAAAAAAACCCAAACAAACAAACAAAGAACCATCAGAATTTGAAAGGAGTCTTTTGTGCATTCTTCCTTCCACAGTGACTTTATGGCTATATGTAAATATCATCATCATGGCTAGGCTTCACTAATGAAGATTTGGGAAGGACTCTACCCACACTTGCTGCACGTGCGCTGATGGCTGAAGAGGCCAATGAGAGATAGACAGGTCCGGTTGCAAAAGGCACAGCAGAAAGACTCCCTGGGTGAGATCGACAAGACGCGATTCTTTCTGCGTTGTCTTTTCTCCTCGAGAGTGATCCTGTGTGTGTGCTCAAAAGAAGCAGCAGCGTTATAGATAGTGTGTCTCCAGGCCTCGCAATTGGAGGCCAGAGTAGACCAATGGTGACGATCAATATGGCCTGAATATAACATCCTCCAAGTTTTCCAGAAAGATGAATCTGTTGACTTTCATGATGTCAGCTGATGGTTATGTAGCCTTTAATATTTTAGTCTGGATCAGCATCAAGCTTTTTGACATGTCTGTTTCCTATTCCTTAGTTAATACCAGGGGGTAATCTCAGAACAGACAACTTAAATTCTTGCTGAAACATTTTTCCAGTCACTAATGAGTATTCAGTCCACAGGAACAGTTGGACCTGAAATAAACCTTTGCATCCCGTGTGTAGTGGTCAGCAACAACATTTTCTATCTACAGATCGTCTCCTATTGTGCAGTTATTTGGTAATATAATCTCTTTTTTTTCTGAAGTTGTATTTCCTCCAAATATAGTAATGGATATACACAAGAGAAAGATTTCGGCTTTGAAGCCTCCACTTTTTGCAGGATATAAAACGAAACTGCATTCTCCTAGCTGAATGATTTCAAAATTTTCAGGTTTAAAATGCATGGGTAGGCAATGAGAACCTTCATCAGATCGGTAGGTTTTTGATCTACAAGTCAATAAGAACTTGAAAGATGCATACATCATTACTGATCTTCCTTTATTCCGAAAAGGAATATGTTTTCTGAAAAGAGCCCCTTTTTTTGCTGCAATAATTCCTGTGGAACAGGAAAAAAAATGAGAATATTTTATCAGACTGTGAAAAAACAAATCAGACTAATATTTTTGTCGGAGGTCTTCTTTACTTCTTCTATTTTCAAGATGGCTTTTCACTTTGAGATTTTGACAGAGCTAGACTTGTGTATTGGTGCTTTTACGGTGATATAACCATATATTTGACGCAGGTTAGTATTGTTTATTACTGACATGAGGAACAAAACACACAAATTTGTGTTATATTTCTAAAAAATATATATGTATCTTGAGAATGAGATAAATTTAGTTATTCTCTACAAATTGGTAAAGGACATGACTAATAAACCTTAAAATTATGTGTTATAAAGTAATATGGAATTCTATATTAATTGAAAATACATAAATGTATCCAGTTCCCACACAAAACCTCCCTTTAGGACCTGGAGCGATAGTAATTTCAGTTGAACAGGTGGGGTCTCTGCCCATTTAAATGCTGAAGCAGAAATAAAGATTTATCCCAAGGCCAAATAAAATTTGAAAAACACACAGGAAGTAATTCCTTCAAATCAAATCAAATCAAATCGAAACAAATCAAATCAAATCCTTGCTTTACTCATATCTTCTTTATGTCCAGATCACTATACATTATTTCTTCCTCTTTTTGAAAGTTCACTGAATGCAATTAAATCAACTTTTTAAAATCTGTTGAGTTCAGTTTACTTCCCTTCTTTTTGATATTAGGTCCAACCATCTTGTCCTGGGCACCAGAATAAGAAACATAATACATCAGAAATATTGGAGTAGACTACAGATCTATTACATTATATCAGAATAATCCAGTAATGGCACATCCAACATAGATCTTAATTTATTTTATTACCATTTTGGTATGATAAAGGCTTGTTCTCAGCTACCAGCTCTCTATCCCTTCTTGTACCTCCAGTCTGTTAATGTGAGCAGTTTTTTAATGCCACAGATTTTCCCTTCATAATGTGACTAATGAAACAAAAAAGAGGCAAAAACTCTTTACTATAATAAATTCCACATGATTATCCCTGTAGTATTTTCTGAAATTTCCTGTTCTTATGTTGTTTGAAATTTCACTCTGGTGAGGAAACAGATTGCCAACTGAATAAATACAGAGACTAAGAACTTGCTGTCTTGAGAAAATATTAACTTAGCTAATTAATTTACTTAGTGTAGAAGATTAAAAAAAAAAATTAATCTATTAGTACACTGCCAGCTATGAGGTAACACATCGTATGAAGATCACAACAAAATTCCCAAAGCTAAAAATAATTAAAAATACTTTTAAAGATATTATCAGAAGTTTAAGAGAATTGACATATCAGAAAATATTACAGAATTCTGTCACTTTTAATAACAGAAGAACAATTTTTAGAAACTGCTTGTTAATGTGTATAGTCACAACCCAGGAGATAAAATTATAAATATATTGTTGCTTCAGTGTTCATGATATGATTTCTGAAGCAAAAATATGCAGATGAAAGCCAAAATAATATTTTAACAGAGAGATATAAACTTAAATATCTGCACATAACTGGCAAGAGGACAAGGAATTGGTCTTTAACTTATAAAATTAACAAAAAAAAAAATCTGAAGGATTTGAGTGGGCAGGACATTTGTCTATCAGCTTGTCTACAATTCACAAATATAAATGTGTTATGAATGATAAAAATACTCTATGAATAGTTTACTGGTGCTTCATTTCAGAACTAAAATTGAAATACATAATTGCCTTCATAAGACAAAACAAGATGTAAGATATATTTGCCTTTTAACTTTGTTTTGTTACTCTTTTCTGGACTTATATAATAATTAACCTGTAAGGGATGCCAGAGTGTCACTTTTTTGGTGGTGGTGGTGGTGGTTAATAAAAATGAAGAGCTGCTAAGTTATAAATCCCTGTACTTTCCTTCTATTTTATCACACTACAACCAAATCAAATGAACAAAATCTCTGGAAGGAGAGTCAACACTGTTCTAATTTCAAGTGGAAATAGAATTTCATACAAGCCATGAATTATTTTTCCAAGTTGAACTGAGTTTACTCCAAGCCATTTCCTGACTAATTTATTAATCCAGAGTTCACAGCATCTGCACTCCCCTGAAGAATTGTTCCCATGAAGTTTTTTATATCTTGCCTGCACTTCAAAATGCTGTCTTCATCGTGAATTACCAATATCTGCTCAGCTGATGTGGAGTTTTTTTCCTTGGACTGTGACAATATCTCCATTTGAAGCCATCAGTACCAAATTAAAAGTAGATACTGCCAATAGCTATATGAGGATCCCCTCCAAATGTGATTATAAATGATCCTCAAATGCTGACTTTATTAATAGTAATCAGCTTATGCAAGTGAGGAATTTGTGTTCCCTTCCTACATCCTCTCAGGATCTTTCAAGGTTAAAATATGTCAGGGCTGTACATTAGAGATACTCTTACAGCAAATAAGCAACAAAAATGCTCATTATTGGGCTTCAAAATTACATTATGACAAAATAACTCTCTGGACCAGTTGAAGCGAACACATTGTCAGGGGTGATACTGCTAAAGCAGCACAAAAGCACATCTGTTTGGTGGTATCACAGAGATTTACAAGCACATACTTTTAATTCTCACAATTGTTTTCCTGTTCTGCAATGTATAGATAACTCTTCTGCCTCAAAAGCACTTTGAATTTTTCATGAACACTTGTCCGTATGCAAATATTGCTATTTCTAGAGGCACAAATATCATGACACTATACTAGTTAAAAAACTTCCAACAAACCAGTTAAAAAAATTATACATATCAAAAGTAAAAAAGTCCAGACAATGCACTGAGAAGTAACTAATTTTTAAAAGTATTTCAGCTCTTACTTTAGAGGAAGACTGAAAAAAAATTATAAAATTACACATCTGAAAATTAGCAGAGGACACATCAAGCTTAAGTCAATTGTCTAGTATTTTATCTGCAGTTTCCCGATACACATCAGTATAATTTTGTGAATTTTTACACCTCTAGATAGACATATCCTGAGCTCTATATTTTTGCAATAGTTTCTCACTATTTTGTTTCTGTCCTTAAATGCTGATGACCTGATATTCTCATAGATCTGCTTATTGCAAAACCAAGATCTCTGTCTTGAACAGCAATATTTAGTTTACATGTATAGTTTTATCCAAAAGATTAAGGTTGCTTTCCCACCTTCTTTGGATCTCTGCAATTACTTTCTCCCCAGGATGAGAACTAGTCATGTTTCCTTTAAACTTCATAAAAGTTAGTCAAGTTTCCTATCTTTGAACTTGGAATTTTGTCTGATATTTTTCTGGTATTTCTTGGATTACTTACAAAAAGAGTGAAATCTAAATCATAGGTCCTTATTAAAATGAGACTGTTTTATTTTGGGTACTTATTTTGTGAGGATAATATTTAACACTGCTTTATAGGCTATAAAACCTCTTTCTGAACAATAAAGAAACAATAAATGTTCACTTAAAATAAGCTATTCCCCAAGCACTGCTGATGAGACACTTACTTTTAACACAAAAAATATGGCACCAACAAGTAATATATTTATCTGAAATTAAAAAGCAAATAAACAAAACCACCTCACAAACAAACAAACAAACTAAAAAGAGGAGGGTAAGAAAAATGTGTTAATAACAGCTGTGACAAACTCAGGTCATCATACTGATTGCTTCAAAAAGCATTTTTCAGAATTCAATTCAGATTAATTTGGCCTCAAAAGAACATGTGAAAGCTCAATAAAAAGAAATTACTTACAATAGGAGAAAAAAAATACCCACTTATTGACAATTAATCTAAACTAAAAATTAACATATTTCATCCACTCTAAAGTTTGGAATGTCAAAAAATATCACCATCAAATTTGACCATTAGGAAGTTCCATAAGCTTGTTAAGAATTAAATTAAAACAATAATAAAAAATACCTCATATTTCCTTTTGTTTGTGAAATGAGAAAGGGGACAATATTTTTGGGGTAATATTTTGCATCTCTGTCTTTGGAAAATTATCAACTACAACTTCATTTAATGCATCAGAGGTGGATACCCTAAGATTAAAATATCCCGGAAAACTAGAGCCTTGGAAAACTGGTCTTGAGCTAAGAAATTGGCCTCATGCAAGAAATTTTTCTGTCCTTGAAGACCTTACAAGACTAAAAGTACAAGAAATGTAAATCAGTGCTTTTATATGTCCAAAACACATTGGTTTTGTTTTGTTTTTGAAAGAATTAAGAAAATTTGGGTAATTGATGAAGTATATCTATATTTTTCCAAGGCAGTTAGCTTAGTTCCTTATGATATATTTATTTAAGTTTTCATTTAATTGAAAAACAACAAAGAAAAGGAGTTGATTAAGAGGTTTAAGAAGTGGTTTATTAGTGAATCTAAATGTTCGTAGCGGAGTAACATCAAGTATCTATGAACAAAACCAGTTCTGTGGAATTTCTGTAGAAATTGGTTCATGGTCCAATAACTATACAACCAAACGAAAACCAAACCAAACCAAACCAAACCAAAAACCTGAAACAAACAAACACAAACAAAAAAATCCCCAAACCCAACAGCGCCTCCCCCCTGTCCTCCAACTAATAGCAATACAAAAGAAGAATGCTTGCACGATTGATTTAGAAGATAAGAATTTTTTCCTGAAATGTGATAGATCAATGGAGGGGTCAGAACAGTAGAGTTGATTGAAAGAGAATGGAAACATAGGTTTTATTCTCTGGTAAACACTAAGTTGCCAAAGAGAAGTTATGACAAAAGCAAATTAGGTACTTGCATTATGAAAGGAGATTGTGTATAGTTCCTGAATGTATAAAAAGAGAATATTTTATAGATATTGGGAAATAATCTTGTTACCTCAGGATTCTTAAATTACCTTATAATCTAACACCTTATTTTTTTATTTTTTTCCTCTACAACATAAGGTAGTATCATCTACGCAGTTATAAAACACACCACTGCAATATCTTGTGATTTAGTGGGACCTCCTACATTCATATTTGTATTTCTAGATTCAGACTTCTAAAGACCATGTTCTTTATTCCAATGGCAGATATTTCAGGCTCAAAAAAATGGATTTGAAACACAAAATAAGCTGTACTAATGAATCTAGTGATCCCTTCTGGCCTCAGATGCTATGAACTATTAAATATTCTAGGTGACTGAAATCGTTGCTAGCAGAAGTAATTTCCACCACTGAAAAGTTCATGAAAATATTGAAATCCCACTTGCAGTTTGTTCTAACCATGGTTGGAGCTGTCAAAACCACTCAGAGACAACAAAACAGAGTGTGAGATGAAGATAATTTTTGTATAAAGATCTCTTGCATGGGGATTTTATTATTTTTAAAGCAACTCAAATGAAATATCAGTATTTGCAATACTTAATTATTAATTAAGTATTCCCATATATGTTCCTCTTCAAAGGGCTTCAGAATTCACTGCTTCAGTGCATTTATCCCCCATCAGAAAGGACAACGAGAAATACGCAATCCAGTTTCCATTTAAAAGGAAAACTGGTCACATTCAACTAAAACTGTCTGACACAAATTACTTCATACATTCAATTATCCCTTATAATTTTCTTGTGTTCCTCCAGAGACCATCTTGGGAAAAGACAAACTGTGGGGAGTAGGGTTTTAAGCTGAAAAGCAAAGTAAACTTTAACAAGTCTGTTGTTGGAATGAGGCAGAGAGGATAAGGTAGGAAATCACTCTTCAATGACTTAAAATGTCACTCTATAAATTTTGGAGGAAAATGTGGATATTAGATTATGGAAGCAAGATGGATTTGGAATCTGGTCCAGGGAAGACAGAAGCTCAAACTACATGTGAAAGTCCACAGTGTAGGTTATTATCATTTATAATGCATTTAAAAGATGGCAACATAAGTTTCTTTAAGTCCAGTAATACATTTCTTCCAAAAATTTTTAACATTCTAAAAATGCAAAACAATTATAAAGAAAGGTGGATGCAACATCTTTGATGCTGCTTTTTTTTACACTTTTCTACTACAGTCATTAATCCTGATTTCTAGAATATGTCTGAATATAGGTTCCAACCCATCAGTTAAAAAAAAAATTACAAGGGGAACAAAAGTTCTAGAAGTGCAACACTTCAGGAGCTGTACCTATTTGACACTATATAACTCTTTAATGTATTTCAATAAAATTAACTAAGAATTAAATGAATTTTTAGGACAGAAATTATTTACTCATAACATTAATCACAAACTAATATTTGATTAAATATTGATCATTTAAAAGTAATTTGACCAATAGCATTTTGAATTCCATTTTGATCAGCATTGTTTCTGACAAATAAATAAATAATCCTAAGAAAAAGATTTTTGCTACCTGTCATCAACACCAAAGTTTTTAATTTGAAATTCCCTTTGTCTGCTATTTTAAAGATGAAACTTACTCCACAGTACACAGATGCCTAGCAAACACACCTCTTTTTTTTGTATGTGTGTAATTTACTTTTTAGGTTATTCTCAGACATTTACTTAAAAAGATTACAGGAATTTCTTTAGGAAGTTGGATTATTTCTGGAGCTGTAAGAATGACCCAACATATAGAGAATGAAAGAAAATTCAGTTGACATTGTCACCTGTCCCCATAACAACAAAAAAAGTTTTATTGTATAATTTAGTTTCTGCTCAGGTAAAATATCATAAATTTTAGTCAGGACAAAAATGTTAAAGCTAAATGTATTTATTCTAAAAAAGTGTATAGTACAAATCATAATTAAATTATCTCTTTGTGTAATAATCTGATAATAAAAAATATTTCCCTTAAAAACGCCCACTGTATCTCAGGTTCTTTGGCTTTTCCAAAAGTCATTATCTTTCAACTAATGCATCAATAAAAACTAAGTAGCATAACTTTAATACACCAATTCAGCATTTTCCAGTAGAAATTTTTTCTTTCATCAAATGTAAATTCTGGTGCCAAAGTCAAACTGAAATGGAATTCCAAAGAGATTCAAGAAAGTTTATTTTAATTTTTGTATGTTGGGAAATGTATTATCCACTGTGCTACTTTTTAAAACAAAAATAAAGAAGCATATTACAGGTGGAGGGGAGGAAAAACAGAAAACAGAGAAACAATCATAAAGAAAGAACCTACAGCATATTTTATTTTCAAAACAAACAGAAACCACACATAGAATGTTGTCTTTGATTAAATCTCTATAAAGAACAAGGAATTTTATTGTGCTGTACATTGTACGAGTAATTTCAGTAGTAAAATGCAATTTAGTTTTATTACCAATGGACTGTAGAGTTTCCTAAATAATCGACATGATGAAAATAATATATATTGTTTATCCTGGTGAGTTTTCAAACAGTGAAAGAAATTTTAAGCAGTGGTCATCATTAGCGAACCACAAAAAACACAGCTGGAAATTAAAAGCCACAGTGATGGAGAGGAGAACAAGGAGTTTTTGATTTTCATTATGCACATTTAGGGAAAATACTGTAATAGTTACTTCATTTGTGTGTTGAAAAATATTTCCAATGTAGTTTGGGATTTAATCTACCTCACTTTTAAAATGAAATAGACCAGGTTTTCAAAACTATTATATCAGTTACCTTACAATTTTGAACTATTTACATAATACTGAAGAAAACAAACAGTAAAAAAGAAAACATAAACAAAAAAACAAGGCTTCTGAATCTGAAAAGGAAACAGATGTTGCTTTCACTTAAATAACATTTTGACTGAAACAATCAGTACCTTGGGAAGGGAGGGAGCTATTTAATAAGTAACAGTGTGGGCATTTTCAGCATCTGGATGAGTTACACCACATCTGCTGAACAGATGCAGCAAGGGGGTAATTCTGATATTCAGCAATAGTCAGTCTTAGGATGCCTTATCGAATTCATTCTACATTCCCTGAGGGAGATGAGCGCTATTTAGTGGCATGATGTGTAATTAAAGAGTGGTATGAAGTTTTACTTTTCTGTCATTCTAAATTCTCTTTCCCTGCACCTGGAAAATAAAGTTCCCTGAGTTTCATCTTTGCCAAAGGTATACTTGGTATTGGAAACAAAACTAAGTGACATGGGGTCAGACACAGGGTGATGAACAGCAGCTGGGTGTGAACTTCTGGTTTCACCATCCACACAGACAAAATTATTTTGGAATAAGATTACATCCATAGCCAGTGTATCTGCCCAAATCCTTTTAAAGAAACATTCCTCAGACACCACAAAAAAAACCCCAAACCCAAACCCCAACAAAAAAAAAAAAAACACCAAAACCAAACAAAATCAACCAACCAACCAACCAAAAAAAAGAGAACAAAACCTCCAAAAAAACCAACAAACAAAAACCAAAACAACAAAACCCCAGAAAAACAAACAAAAAAACCCAGAATAGAAAGAAAATAACTGTAATATCCTGCTAAAGTATTATTATTATTAATAATAATAAAGTATATAGTGTTTCTTGACATCAACTTCGCCAGGATTTTCCAACACTATTTATTCCTTTTTGACAGAACACTTAGTTGTTTAAAATCACACAGTTGTAAAATCAAAGGGTTTTTTGAATGCAAACAGCCTGAGTAAGGGGGCTTAAGAGGATGTATCTATTTAGTACTAGAACAGTCAGAACTTTATATTCAAGATTGTTAAGACTCTAAAGAGAATTTCAGGGAAGCTTTCTTGAGAGTAAGTCATATGAGGACCAGCTGAGGGAGCTGGGAGAGCTCATCCTGGTGAAAAGAAGTGAAGGTGATGGGAAAAGTGGAAACTATTATTTCTTGAGTACCCAACAGCTTTCCAGTTTCTTCCAGTTGCACTCGGTCTCTCACACCTGCATTAAGACTTTTTCCACTATGGTAATATTCGTTTTCACTAATATTGTTTGAGCACATCATATTATAAGAAATGCAGCCAAGTTGACTTATAGATCCTGTGCAGGAGAAATTACAGCAGCTGTCCAGAAAGCACATGAAAAGCAGCCAGCACCACTCACAAAACAATTTGACTCACAGATACTTTGCCATTTCATGTGGTTGCTTTATAAAACATCATAATAACCTGTTTGACAGTCAGAGCACTTGCTTTGTCACCTCAGTGGACCTTGTTCTAAAATATCTTTCTGTACCTAAATAGTTATTTGAAAAGTACAGTGGTTTAAAAATGTGGCTGTCTGTGGCCTCCTCTGTTGTTGTTGTTGCTGTTGTTTTTATTATTATTATTTAGAAGGAGTAAGTTTTTTCAGTATTTTTGAAAGTATATTCAGTATATTTTTTTGCTAAATGGGTTTATGGGGTCTTCCTAACAGCGCTGCTCTCAAATGGTGAGGGTCAGAATCCATAAAAATTTACTTTCTACCATAAGTTCATTGTCACTTGACACAGTTTCTTAAATGTAAATATATGCTTTACAAAACCACTGAGTTTTATGATTGACCAGTGTTTCTGTGGATACTCTCATGAAGAAGCAACAGCAGCTCTTCACTTCTGTGAATTACATACTGTTCATTCAATACAAAACTTGTGTTACCATAAAATAAAGAAAAAGTTGTCCTCACGGGTTTAATTTAAGAGTCAGATGATATAAGACTACGACTAGCCTCAAACTTCAAATAAAAGTAATCAGTAAGTTCCAGCTTTAGCTAACTAATATCTGTAGACTCAAAAGCAGGTAAAGGTCACCAGTGCTGGTCAATGGCACTTTGGTGGAGACAGGAATTTCTTCTCATGCCACTGACTGCACCTGATGATTCACCACACTTCTCCATCTGACTGATTTTGACAGAATCTAGAACTTCTTTTTACATCTCAGATGAAAAGGTGTCATAACAGATCACACACAACCTAATTTCAAATAATTCTTTAGTGCCTGGTCTAAGCAAGAATTTAATACACCCAGGCATGAGATATATGTATTGAATTAATTTTATTGAATTCTTTGCTTTTGTGTCTGTGTCTGTGTGTTTGTGTATTACAATGGCAGAAGGAGCCAGAAAGATTTATAGACTTTATTTTCTGGTAAGTCTTACAAAGGAAAATGTCAGAATTTTCAGCCACCTGAAATCTAAAAAGCAATAAAATATACAGACAAGTCTCTCTTAAAAGTAATAAAATTCAATATTGTTTTCATGAGTATCTCTTACAATTACCTTCTTTTTTTTAATTCCTTTTACCTCTCACTAAATTCAATTTTTTTAACCCCACTATACTCAGTAGTTTTAATTTAAACATACTTTTGGTTCAGGAAGGTAAACAGAATTTATCTATCTTTTACACTGTTTTCATCCCTTTTGTTTCCATTAAACAAAATCCTTTTGAAAATGTCAGACCTTAAGTTTGCCTTAATAAAACTATCAGGAAAAAAATAAAAAGGAAAGAAAATAGTTCTACAACATGAAGATGGCAAAGGATAGACAGAACAAACAAAAAAAAGCAGGAAAAAACCCAAACCAAAACAAACAAAAAACCAAAACAAGACCAAATCAAAACAAACAAAAAAGAAAATTATATTGGTTCTATATATTAGGTGAAACAAATTAAATTAAAATAGAACTTATATTGAAAAATTACCCTAATTATAGCAGAATTCTACAGGATCTTATCCAATTGAACTCTTTCCATCAGCAAAACCAAAAGATGAAAGAGTGAGATCAAATTCCACTTTCTCATGAAAACTATCTGCAAAAACAACAGCACTACTATTAAAGAAGAAAATAAATACCAAGACAAATTAACATGCAAGTCTATTCACAGCTGAACAACTTAACTTCTTGGTGGATAATTTAAATCAGGTTTAGACAGCAACCCATGTTTATTTGTCCAAATAAACCCAGAATTAATCAGAAAGCAATGCTGAAAATGAAAACACAAGTAAAACAAAGAATAACTGAAAGGACTGAATGCAACTTGACAGGGGAGAAAACTCAACAAAACCTCAATGAAAATCAAAACTAAATTAAACAAAGCTGAGAAAAAGTGATTTGGAAATTAATGTAGAAATGAGAAATTACAAGCATTTTTGACATTTACAGAAATTTAAATGTCATTTACTGAGACTCTTACTTACTTACAATTCATATAGGGAACATCTACACTGCAAATTAGTTATGGTTGGTTTTACTACATTAGGCAATCTATTCCACAACATTTGTTTCAGGAGAAGCACGTGGATGCTGCAACAGGGCTGATCAGGGACATTTTATCTCACATTTGTTCCAGCAGTGTTTAAAAATAAACACTGAAGACTGAAGAGATACCCTTCTGTTGAACTAACCCTTCACCATGGACTGTACATGGACTGCTTCTTTTTCCATATAAAATGAAACTGGATTCCTACAGAAAATATAGGAATCTAGAAATTTGGTACCAAAACAAGGAGGTACAAAATAATATTATTAGAAAATCAAATTAGATAGCCAGATAGGTTTGATTTTTTTTTCTTTTTTCTTTTTTTTTTTCCCAATTTCTATTCCTGGAGATAAAGGTCCTGTATTTATTATTTCGTAACAAATACCAGGTATATAAATTGATGATTTAGAAACAAGACAAGGGAAACATTCTTGTTATTCACATCAATCTAATAAGCCAATAGATAGAGTAGTATATTTTGGTACATCTTTTCTGGCAACTCTTTTATTACTGTGTTAAAACAAACCCCAGTCTGGTAATCAGGATAAAAAATAATTCTTTCCTACAGCTTATTTCCTATAGAATGACAACAATTCCTAGGAAGGTCTAGGCTGCAGTGGTAGCTCAGGTTTTAGATGGTAACATAGAATCTCAGATTGGTTTGGGCTGGGAGGGACATTAAAGATCATTCCATTGCAAGCCTCTGCTGTGGGCAGGGACACCTTCCACTAGATATCACAAAGGAAAATTTTGGGTAGAAATGTGTGTGGCTGAATGTACCAAAAAAAATCACAAGAGAGGTAGAAAAAAATCACAAGAGAGGTAGAAAAAAATGAGAGAGAAAAATTAAGAGCACAAAATGCTGTGCAAGGCAGAAATGGTGCAAATTACTCAAAAAATGGATTTATAACACAAAATATTTAGTTAACATGATCAAAAACAGAAGCAGAAAGTTAATATATTGCAAATTATTTTTTAACTTTCCCCAAATGGCCCTTTATTTTACAAGCTGCAACAAGCTTGTATAAGATAACCATGTGACACAAGGCAGATAAACCTGTGTTCTGCCACTGTTTGTCATTGTTAAAACTAAACATTTTAGTGGCGTTTATAAAGTTTTTATTGGACTAAGTTACATTGATCCCTAAAGAAAAACATATCACTGCTGGCCTGCCTCTTTTTATTTTCAAAATTTATATTTATTTACATGCATTTCAACATTTTTGGTTTTGTGTAGAAGCCCTTCCTGTGTTTCGATAACTCAGTCTTCTCAGATAAAAACACATATTTTGTTCCCTTTACATGGAACACTGCCCAGTTTAGAGGAGATGAGAAGTCCACATTTCTTTCTCTGACCTCTTACCTGCCTATTTCTCACTGCATCTTCCTCTGTATTAATCTTCTGTATTTATTTTTCTGAGCAAACAAGGAATTTATTGCCTCTGCATACCACAGGAATCTCACTTCACCAAGATTCCAGGCTT
Source organism: Platyrinchus mystaceus (assembly GCA_035041135.1). Taxonomy (NCBI): domain Eukaryota; kingdom Metazoa; phylum Chordata; class Aves; order Passeriformes; family Tyrannidae; genus Platyrinchus; species Platyrinchus mystaceus. The sequence continues at coordinate 604 of JAWWLV010000287.1, read as the reverse complement.
TCAGGTTCTTGTTTCTGACTCAAAAACTAAAAGGTGTTCTAAATCTCAGTGTTTTTTTATTCTGCCGAAACAAAATGCTCTGTGGGCAATGGTGAAAAGAGGCAGAAATGTGTTTAACGTCTTTCTGTGATAAAGAGTGGAGAAAAAGTCCTGCAAGTTAAAAGCTCTCATATATCCATTGACTTAACAAGAATACCACTAAGCTGAGCTTTTTTCCAATTCAAGCTGAAGCATCCTAATTAGAATTTGAAAAACATGGAATCATAGACTATCCAGAGCTGGAAGGATTATCAAGTCCAACTCCCAGCCCTGCACAGGACAGCTCCAGAACATACCAAAATAATATTATTTTTCTCTCATAATTTATAGTAATTTCTCACCTACATTTTTAAAATGCAAAAAGACATTATTATGAAAGCTATATTTGCTTATCATTGTTCTAAGTTTATCTGCAGACCAGTATTTTTTATATATATATATATATATATATATGGGGTCCCCTGGTGGCCTAGCGGTTAAGGTGCGGTGCTTTCACCGCCGAGGACGCAGGTTCGATTCCGGCCCTGCTTCAGGGACACCCCCGGGTAGATGGAGCTCGTCAGCC
>JAWWLV010000286.1:0-17855 GCA_035041135.1 Platyrinchus mystaceus | reverse complement strand
ATAAACACGATCACTCCAAATGTCCCCCTGCTTCTTCCTTCTTCCCTTCAATTTATGTACTGAGCATGATGTCATATGGTCTGGAATATCCCTTTGGTCAGTTTGAGTCACCTGTCCCAGCTGTGTCCCCTCCCAGCCACCCATGCACCCTCAGGCTCCTTGCCAGCACTGGCATTATGAAAAGCAGAAAATGCCTTGGCTCTGTGTAAGCCCTGCTCAGCAATGACAAGAACACCTCTGCGTTAGGAACCTTGTTACCCTATTACCAACCCAGCACAAATCCAAAACGCAGCCCATACTAGACACTGAGAAGAAAACTCGCTCTACCCAAGCCAAAACCTTCCATTCCTCCCATACCTAGACTTCCACCTGTCAGTGGAACTTTCAGCTGCTTCATTCCCTTCATTAGCCTCTTCCTGTATCATGCACGCTCTACCTTGTGTAGCAGCAATCTTGTGCTACTTCTGTGATGCAACTTCAGTAGTTCAATCTAAGAGTAAAGCAATAATCATTTATGGGAGAATAAGTGTCTGTGCTCTTAAAACAGTACTGTCACAGATTAATCAATAATATGCAAGTACAGCATAATATTGAAAGCTTTCCATAGTAAGCATGCTTAGAAATACAGCAGTAAGATAGATACTTGCATTTAGAAATAGAGGGGAAAAATGAGACAGACACCCTGGAAAGCTGTATTTCAAATGCATTTAAGTCCTTGAAAATGTAGGAATTCTGCCCATCTATTTAAATTATTTAGATCCTTAATCTCCATAAGCACCTTACAGAAATTATATTTACTTTGATCTTGAACCGTGGGAGCAAAACTGTTTTAGAAAATGATTTGAAAATTAGACACCTGGATCTGGAATAAACAAATTACTGTAATTGAGGTGATAAAGGATGCCAAGGATTCAGAAAAACTGTAGTTGATTTGCTACTTTATTTGTAATTGCTAAGAAAGCAAGGATGATGATAAAACCCAGACATTTTATGGTGAGGAATGTGTGATGTAGTAGATGTTCCATACAGATCTTTCCCCAAACCAGTGATCAGCACAATGAATACTTTAACAAAGGGGCTAAACTGAAAGACTTTGTCTGGCTAGTGAAGCCATTCCAGATAAGGTTAACACAACTTCAGCAAGACATAGTAAAATACCATATTGTTGCCCAGTCACATAGAGAATGGAAGGAACTTCTGTCAGAGTAGGGGGATATTTTAGGGAAGTAGTTTTTTCTTTATTTGCTATAAAGAGAAATTATGATCCTTATATGGACTCTTCTGCCCAAACTGAACTGCTGAACTGTGACTATCTTTACAAAACACAGTAATATAATTGATTTGTACTTGAAGTACAGCATCAGATTCCCCTTACTAACAAGGGATTATAGCATTTATTGTTTTATTGAATGCCTCCCATGGCATTCAAGTTCAGAATTGATTCTGAGCAAGTGTGAACAGATAAACTACTAAAATGTCATCTTTAAATGATCTTGTCTGCTTTTTAGCATGTCTTAGCCTGTAAGAATTCAGATGAGCAACATCTTGAATTTTTTTCTTGCTGTAGTACAGTAGTTTTAATAAAGGGAAGTTTTTTTATAAACCTGGGACTTCAGGTATAGGATTCAGTTCTGACTTGTCAGATGTTCCTCAGCAATTCACTCCAAATTCACTGGCTTGTAATACCAGAGCAAAACATGTAGTCATGACAGAAATTTTAAAGAGGTTAAGTATTCCTGCTTGGACTTCACTAAATACAGCTTTTAGCTGATATTTTGTTTTCCTGCTTGAAAATTGCATGCTATAACCACTTTTTATATACACTCTCATATTTTGATTATACACATATTTATTTGTTAGAGTTGAGAGTAAATGATATGTGGTGGACTATTAACTTGTACAGTTAAAGTATCAAGCATCCCCATAAATGGTCTGACCAGGTTAGAATAGTAAACTTATATTCTCTGACTGTTCAGAATACAAACAAGCATTAGTCCTATGATCTGTAGCCTAGCAAGCACAAAAAGAACTTGAAATTGCATGAAAGATATACACTGTTCAGTTCCCATTAGTAGAATTATGGGATGAGGCACTTTGAGTGGAATTTTCAGAAGTTGAAGCCATATCATTTACTGTCTTTTGTATTGTTTCAGGTGCGTGGGTATCAAGGTGAGGGGAAAACACTGATAATGCTTGATTTTATAAAGAAATTATCTTGGGCTCTGGTAGTACAGTTTTGCTGTCTGCAGTACTGCTTTCCTGCACTTTCATTTTAAAGGTTCAAAGGTTCTGAATGGAGGGTCTGAAGCCCAGGACACCAACCAGTTACAACACAATGGAGAAGGCGCTGAGGAAAAGAAAGACAGGCATGAAGTTGGCAGTAAGAAAAAGTGAGTTAACCTTGCTGAGCTAAGGTACTATTCTGCTCTGTCTTAGTGATGTAAAATAGAACAGCAGTAGATTGAGGTTGCTTAGCCATGTTGGCATACTGTTTTCTTCACTGAATTTTCTCTCAACTTCAGAGAATGATAATAGCAAGTAAATCCTCTGTTTAAGTTTTGAATTGACGATGTAAAAGTTATCTCACTCACTGCTGTGGTGGAGACTTTAAAAAATTGCAGGACCTCCTGTTGTAGGAGAGAATCAGCATGTGGTGGGACAGGGCAAAGTAAAAGCTTTTTCCTTTGTTTTAGACTACTCAATGCTATTAGGTTAGAAGCAAAGGAAGCCTGAACCAAATCTTACAGAAACTAATGGGATTTATTAATTTTTTTGTGAATTCATGTATTCTCATCAACAGCCAAGCTGCTTTAATTAGTATTCTATAGTGTAGCTATAGAATAGCTCAAATGCAGGTAAACTGCAGGCTAGAACATAGACCTGAGAAATTCGAGAACTTTGAATGTTTATGGATGCACTTACCATTTCAAGACAAGAAGTCCTAAGAGTGCTTGAATTTGTCAGGAGGTTAAGTATTTAAACCTTGGTCTTACTAAAAAATGCTGTTATGTAAACAGAACAGGCAGTAAATCTCTTACAGCATATGGGAAATACACAACAGAATTTAGCTTCATGCAGGTCAGGAGAAACTGCAGCTGCCTGGCATTTTTTTGGTTGTTTGCCAAGTTAAAACTTCAAATGAGTGGGATATTGCCCATTATGACAGGAAGGTAAACTTAAACACAACAAAACAAAACAAAAAAACCGCTTCAGATTAAAATTACTTTGGTATTTGCTTTGGGGTGTCCTCAGAAGTATTTACATCTGATTACACAGCTTTCAGAAGTTTGGGAGTTTTCAACCAGTGATGCCAAATATTCATTTGGTCTGAGCAAGCAAAGTGCTACAGGAACATAGTGGAGTCATAAGTGGAGGTTCCTCATGCAGGTTAGACATTGTAACCCTCTGCTTAAATAAGTGATTTGGCCAAATCACAGTGTGGTACTAACAAGATGCAACACTCAAGTTACTCGGCAAGAACAGCAAGGCAATTCAGTAATTCAGTTCTGTTCCTCTAGTAGAATATACTTGGCCAAGTATTTAAAAATAAACAACCACTAAACTTGCTTGTCCAGGATAGAATATTTTCATGGCCTGCTTCTTTCCTTGTTCTTCTTCTAGAACTTGACAACATTGGATTTTTGAATGGCAGGAAAATGATCTCAGTCAGATTGCCCTTTATATTTGTGATTAAAAGAATTAAGAATATTTGGGTGCATGTTTGACACCTCAGTGGACATTGGTCAAAAGAAATGTAAGGCCAGTACTCCAGACAGTTGTGCAACATGCCTGGAAAAGGCTGTTGCATATAGTGTTTCAAAAAAGTAACTTTGAGGCAAGACAATTTCTACATTTAATACTTCAGTAATTGTGATTGTGTCTTTAGAACTTGCAGATATACTTTCCATGAATGAGCTAGTGAGGGTATCACGTTCTGCTAATAAACATTTATATTGTTAAGTGAATGTGATGTTTCCTGTGGCTTTGAGTTCTACACTCTTGACACTGTCAAAGTCTTTGATAAATGGAGAAACAAACCCACTTTACAAAAAAAAGCTACTTGGGCACAGTCTCTTTGAACTTTTTGTTGGCTAACAGCTGTAAACCAGATTTTATAACACCTCATGCAAATACTTGCATATTGAGAAGTACATCCACATACCCACTCTGAATTCAAGCACACTCTGGACTCTCCATCATACAAACTTCCTTTCTTTCAGTGTTTTTCATACATTTTTATTTGCAATATTCAGTTGCTTAGAAGTGAGACACAATAAGTGAAATAAGTATTACCAATGTTATAAACACCTGTGTCGTTCCCACTGCTGACTCTAAGCAAACCAATTTGTAAACCTCTTCAATCACAGGGCTGTCTATTCAGTTCTGAACTTTTCTCCTGATAGAGGGGAAATATGTCTGTACCTTTTTGAAGAGGCACTTCAGAAATTTTGGAAGACTGAAGCTGTGTAACGTAATATTTCGGAACTGGTTGGTGCTTAACAAACAAGAACTGAAAGATGTTCTAAAAAATATGTACTGCTCCCTGAAGTTACCTGTGTTTGGGAGACAGTGGATTGATTATTCCTGGCAACCCGGGGTAAGGTATGTTAAGCCAGAGCACTTTTCCACCTGCACTGACATACTTTAGACAGCAGACTGGGGAGAATCGCTTGAATGGAATACAAATCCAGGTTTGAATTCAAATTCACAGCCCATCACATACATCAATAGTGATGCCAGTCACTACCATCTTAGCTTCAGATATGAGGGCCTAGGGTTTTGGATATGATACTACAGCTGGTATCACTACCAGCCTCCTCCAGACTTCATCTACTGTGATGAATGTGCATCAGCACTGCTTGCTCTAGACTGTACAATCACATGGAGGAAGTCTTGTTTGCTGCGTTTTTTATGGTCAATGATGTTGCTTTATTTTGTTTCTAGGACATGTGAAGAGAGAGAGCTTGAAAAGACAGCAGATGATTCTGCCTTTGAAAACAAATGACATCACAGGAGCAATTTTTTTTTTGAATTACAAATTAAAGAGGATTGTTAAGTTTTGCATTTGAAATCTATAGACTGCTGCAATTCTAAATAATTTTATAAGCATAGTATTTTAAATTTTGTGGAATAAAAGCCCCTTTAGTCTTGGTTTTGCCAATAGTTTTATCCAGTATTAACAGGTGACACATTTCAAATGTCAAAAATCCCAGTTAGAAAGCAAATGCTTACACGTTACAGGACTTAGAGTTGTAGTATATTTTTTAACTTACTACTGTATGTTTGTCTAGCTGATAGCAGGAAAAAGTGTAAATACTTTTAACTCTCCAATTGCTTCATTTGTATAAAACCTCCTATCTTCCATTAATACTGACCTCTGTTTGTGCGTAGGTTTTCAACTCTTGCTGGGGATGTCTTTTCACTGTGTTTTGTAGGAGTTGAAAGCAGCGTTTTTGTAGCTGTTACAATGTTAATGTATGAGTATACCTAATTTTTTTTTAAATAAGTCTAGTTCTGTTCTTGCGAAATGCATTGTGCCAATTTATGCAATGTGGCTTTATGGTATGCTTTTGGTATAGTAAGTATACTGGAAAGAGGTGTGGTGTTCTCACAGAACCTGTTGATGCACAATGGTTGAAAAACAGTGTCTTGAACCATTTACGGAATTAAAGAATTTAATAAAGAAAGACTTGTATAGACAAAACCATTCATAAGAACAACAAGAGTCTGATTTTAGTACTATTTTGATTTTATTGCTTTGGCATTAACTTGGGGACATCTAACTTGAATTTTAACAGAAACACTGGTAAATTATTTTTTAAAAAGTTCCTGAAGGCAGGAAAGAGAACAGAACAGGTACAAGCTTCTCTGGAAGGTGTTTCTGAAACACACACTTTGCCTGATATCAGAACTAGTAACAACTAATGTGTGGTATTTGATAGCAGCCAGCTGGGTTAAAAATTAGGAGTTTAATAGAACCACAGAATATCCTCAGTTGGAAAGGACCCACGAGGATCATCGAAGTCCAACTCCTGGCCATGCATGGGTCACCCCAAGTCACAGCATGTGCCTTAGAGTATCATCCAAATGCTTCCTGAACTCTGGCAGGCGTGGTGCTGTGACCACTTCCCAGGGGAGCCTGTTCCAGTTCCCAACCACCCTCTAGCTGGAGAACTTTTTTCCAATATCCAACCTCAACCTCCCCTGACACAACTTCAGGCCATTCCCTCAGTCCTGTCACTGGTCACCATAGACAAGAGATCAGTGCCTGCCCCTCCTCTTCCCTTTACAAGGAAGTTGTGACTGCAATGAGGTCTCCCCTCAGTCTCCTCCAGGCTGAACACACCAAGTGACCTCAGCTGCTCCTCATCTGCCTTCCCCTCAAGGCCCTTCACCACCTTTGTTGCCCTCCTTTGGATACTCTCTAACAGCTTAGTATCTTTCCTGTGTTGCACTGCCCAAAACTGCACACAATATTCAAGCTGAGGCTACTCCAGTGCAGAGCAGAGCAGGACAATCCCCTTCCTTGACCAGCTGGCGATGCTTTGCCTGATGCCCCCAGGACACAGTTGGCCCTCCTGGCTGCCAGGGCACTGCTGACTCATCAACTTGACATTGACCAGGACCCCCAGGTCCCTTTCCGTGGCACTGCTTTCCAGCATCTCATTCCCCAGTCTGTATGAACATCCAATGTTGCCCCATCCCAGGTGCAGAATCTGGCACTTTCCCTTGTTGAATTCCATCTGGTTAGTGATTGCCCAGTCCTCTCATTTGTTGAGGTCTCTGCAGGCCCTCCCTGCCTTTGAGGGAGTCAACAGCTCCTCCCAGTTTTGTGTCACTGGCAAACTTAATTAGTATTCCTTCAAGTCCTGCAGCCAAGTTGTTACTGAATATAGTGAAGAGAACTGGGCCTACGATGGAGCCCTGTGGAACCCCACTAATGACAGGTCACCAGTCTGATGTCACCCCATTCACTGTGACCCTCTGTGTTTCACCTATGATCCAGTCACTCATATACCACATCCTGTCCTTATCTAGCTGTGTGCCAGACATTTTGTCCAGAAGGATACTATGAGAGACAGTATCGAAAGCTTTACTGAAATCCAAAAAGATTACATCAGCTGGCTTCCCTTGATCAACTAGGTGGGTTACCTTGTCATAAAAGGAAATCAGGTTGGATAAGCAGGACTTTCTGCTCGTAAAGCCATGCTGGCTGTGACTAGTGCCTCCATTGTCCTTCAGGTGTTTTTCAGTAAATTCCAGAATAAACTTCTCCGTTACTTTATTGGGCACTGAAGACTGACAGGCCTGTAGTTTCCAGGGTTATCCTTCTTGCCCTTCTTGACAACATTAGCTAGATGTCAGTCGACTAGACCTCTCTAAATTCCCAAGGCCATTCAAAAATCTTAGCTAACTTGCAGTGGTATCAGCCTGCTGTTATGAGTACTCTTGGATGAATCCTATCAGGTCCTGTAGATTTCTAGGGATCCAGCTGGAGCAGCAGATCTCACGCAATTTCAGAGTTGACTGGGATTTGATCATTCTCGCAGTCATGGTCCTCCAGCTCAGGACACTGAGGGACCCCCTTGGCCCATTATAGTTGTTGAAGACAGAGGCAAAGAAAGTATTTAACCTCTGCTTGTCTCTGACCCTGTTTGTGAGGTGACCATCCTCATCCTGTAATGGGCTGATGTCTTTTCTGCACTACGTTTTGCCACTGACATATTAAAAAAAAGTCTTATCACTCCCACATTTCTGGACATCTTCAACTCCAGCTGAGCTGTGGCTGCATGATTTTTTTTCCCTACAAGTGCGGAGCAGCATGTCTGTATTTCTCCCATATTGCCTTTTCCGTGCTTCCACAGGGCACTCACCTTCTTGGTCTGCCTTGGATCCCTGCTCAGCCAAGCTGGCCTCCTGACTCGCCTGGCTGGCGTACTCGAAATTGACTGGTCCTGTGCTCTAAGCAGGTGGTATTTACAAAGTCACTAGCAGAGATGGACCAGTAGCTTGTTAAGGGGTTATCAGGGAAGGCAACAGTGTTCCAGCTGTATGTATGACCTTGAATTGTGTCACCTTAGAGGCACCGTTACACCCTGGTGGAGACCAGTATTTCAGAAGCTTTAACTGGCACCAGTCAACAAGGAAGAGTTTCCAGTACTGAGACATGACCAAAACAGCATAGTATCCACTTCTGAGAAGTCACATTATTACTTGTTTACATGCCTTGCAAATTGCTGCCATGGCCTCTTCAGTCAGCCCACCTGGATTTTTTGTTGTTCTTTTGTTCTTACCCATGGTATGGAGAAAGGGGATTTCTCATAAATAAAACTAGGTACACAGATTTTCCCCATTTCAAGTTCAGCAGCTTGGTACAGTCTCAACTTTTGTTTGCAGTTCTGTTCCTACAGAAGTGCCAAGCAGCTTGATATTCAGTAATGGGAAAAAGCAATTCCAGCACTCCATACATCACAACCAAGGTGAAGGTCAGTATCTTCAGCACTGCTTTCAAACTTCCCTGGTTTTATCTTGAAATTTATCTTCCCTGTTTTTATCTTGAAAATAATGTATTTTTTAACTGGAATTATGCCCCTCTATGAAGTAACTTCTTATTTTCTTACCTCCTAATTCAGAGAGATGAAACTTCTTTTTCTTTTGCCTCTCTCCCTCCTTTTTTTTTTAATGAACTAGAATAGTAAACTGCATAACAGCTTTAGGATCGTAGCCCTAACCTCCACTTTACTTCCATGGTTTACAAAACAAAAAAAAATCCCCACTGGTGACCAGAGGCACAGAAAAAAGGCATGAAAAGCCTGAAATCAGAACTTAGTACTTGACCCTCACTGCAGAAGCAGTATTATGTTTATTGTGTTCAAAAATGCTATTTAGATATCTTTGCAACTTTGCACTTTTTTATATATATATATATATATATATATATATATATATATGTAACAGTGGATGTGGGGTTTTTTCCCATGCTAAATATGGCACTCCAGAGACTGGTGGTGTCTCACACATAAGCTGCTGCAAGTGCCTGTTTGGAGGAGTTTCACTGCAATTTTACGTAGCGGTACACATAGATGATATTAACTGCTTCAACAGGCTGTCCCTAAGCACAGCACATTTTGTTTATTTTTGGCCTTAATATTCTGTACAGTGGCTGTAATGTTAAGATGAGGCAGGACTGTAATTTTGGTAATATGTAAAAGCCAACAGAAGAAAATATATTTCAACATTCAAACAACACTGTTCACCAGCAGCTGGATTTATGGAGCCATTTGCTGCATTTGTACTGCAGACTTCGTAATATTAGAACATGCTGCATGCTTTCTAAAGGTTTCCTCACTGTATTGAGGACTACAAATTGCATACATTTTTTCATCACTCCTTACTACTCTGCTGTCATCTCTGTCAAGACAGAAGCACATGAACATTCAGGCATCTGTACCAGTCTTAACAAAAACACTATTTGTCCGTATTTACAAACTGGTACTATTTCCACTCTACCTGTGTGAAGTTGCAAGCCATCTAAAACTCTCTCTTCTCTGCTCTGTCAGTCAAAGGGGGAAGAGATGCTAGAGGTGCCTGGGGAAAGCCTCACGCTCATGAATGACTGCACAAAACACAGCGGCAGTCAGTTACAGTAGTACTTTATAGGTACACCTTGGCTGCCTTGGAAATTAAAGTCCCAAGCTGCAGGCACTTACAAAGATTAATGATTAAAAACTGAAGGCTCTTTACAAAGCAGAACCCACTGACATGATTACTGGAAGTTAAAACTCATCTTGGAAAGTTCACAGCAGTATAATTAAGGTTTTGAATACAGCAGTTTCCCACACAAAGTAAAAACCATGCAAATAGTTACTAAATGCTAAAATCGCTTGCAAAGCTTTTCATGTGCAAAATGAGTATGTGCTTGTGTAATGAAATGGAAGGCATTTACATACCCAAAATGAATAGCCTTCAGGTCTTGAAGATGGTACCTCAAGTCAAACCTGCAAGTTCAGTCACCATGGCAGCTCCCCAGTATGAAACTGTCTTTTTGGCAGATGGCCACAATGATTGCCCTCCACGGATTTTGAGTTTTGGCAATCTCTAGCACTTCACAACAAACTGCTCTTAAGGGGAACTACTGACATGGCTGTACAGCTGGATCATCAGACAAGCAGCATTCCATTCAGCTTCCAAATACAGGTAATTACTTGACACTGGATTTTGCATGTTTCCACATTAGTCACGAGGTGTATTTTGTTGAAACCTTAAGAAACTAACACAACTTTCACTGTAACCCTTGAAACTGTTTTTGTAAAGATGTTAATGGAAATCCTCATATAAGCACTTGTCAATTTTGACCATCCCTTTGTATCAAGCCCCTCATACCAAAAAAAAAATAAGAGGTACCATGTGTTTGACAAGGATGCCAAATCCACCAAGTTTTCACACAAGTGTTTTAGAGCTAACACGTCTGTCACATCAGTTTCAGAGGTAACGGGTCCCCATGTTGCTGCTTCAGTTGAGATGGATGCAGAGATGAAGCTCCTGATTGTCATACTCTGTCCATGCAGCTGCTTGGGCTTTTACTGCCTGAATTTACTGCCTGTTTATGAACCAGAAGTAACCTAAGAATCTGACTGACTAAGACTGACTGACTGACTCTGACTGACTGACTGACTTGGAAGGTCATCTCACCTTCCAAAATGCCTGAGTGTCTCCGAGCTGTGTCTCTTGAAAGATACAAATATAATTTATGAGAGCTGAGAATGACTAGGCAGTCAAACTTAAGTCTCACAAGGAATAAGGCTGATCCTTTCTGAAGAAAGAAATCACAGCTACAAACAAAATTTAAAGCAGTTAGCTTTGACAGCAGCATCCCTGCTTCAAGAATCAAGTTTACTACAGCTTAAAATACTGTACAGCTTAAAATACTGTGCAGCTTCTCTCTGCCTGACTGGAAGTATGGCACTGGCCCTCTAAAATTTCTTAATTTGCAGGGACACCAATTTTGAAATATATTTGACTGCAACTTTTTTAATGGAAAGAAGGTAAGTGGGTTGAGTGAGAGAGCATACTGAGGCAAATTAATTTAATGAAAGAATAAACTCACGTTTTGGCCACTCCCTTTTGCCTACAGCTAAAGGAAGAAACCCCCACACAAAAACCTGACTGCTGCCTTAGAACTCAGCATAAGAAGCCATCAAACAAGCAAACAATATATTTAGAAATTATGCCAGCTGTCTTTATGATCCAATATTCAATACTGAAGAGGACTGGGAAGTCCATATATTTCTGAGAGACAGCTGAAAGAGGAGGAGGTGGGGAGAAGATGAAGAGTAGCAACTTATGAGGCAAATACTGAAGTTGCAGTTGCAACCAGAGCTGTGTTGTGGGGGCTTTGTAAACATCAGCACCACAAAGCAGTATAGCCCCAGCAGATGGACTTGTGACAATTGTGGTTGGCAAGGCACTCCCTTTTCTGCAGATTCCTGTAGCATAAAAGAACTATCACCACCTGCTGTTACCAGTGCTGGATTTATTAAAATACACAAACCAACAGCTGGCTGGCTTACAAGAAGGAAAAAAAAAAAACCAACCTTTTTTTCTTTTGTTCCTAAAAAAAGCACAGGTTTATATTCATGTGGCCTAATAGAGCACCAGAAAGACAGGTATGTGAGTGATCACTGGAGTCCTGCAAATGCTCAAGATACCTTTGTTACAAGACATCTAAGATAATCAAGTAAGCTCTGGCAGAATCTGCAGCTACAGGACCTGAACAGAATTCAATTTGTCACTCTCCTGTATGCAGATTGTCAGAATAGGCTGTCTTTACACTAACCAGAATTAGCTGAAGTTTTCAAAAGAAAAGCAGTTAGCACTACAAGCTTTCCTAAACTGCAAAGATCTCCACTGAAATCTTCTAATTCCAGAAGACTTAAAAAAAAAAAAAAGTACATTCTGTCATGACAGAGCTTCAGCTTAACATCAGACTAGGAAGTACAAATTGGTCACACTTTAATACAAAACATCTTTACTTACAGTAATGGAATGATACTTTTTAAAAAAAGTACACAATGAACACTGTGTGCACTGTAAGCAGTTAACAAAGTTATCTGAAAGGCAGGCTACAGTTCATTACTCAGTGAAATGTAGTTCACTCTTCACAGAATGAGTTCTCAAAATCACAAACCAAGGACAGCAGTAGCTTACAGATTGCAAGCACCCCCACTTGCAGGCAAGACCCAAGAATTTAACCATCATTCTGAGCTGCTCTCTCAGAAAGCATTTCCTCCCTACAAATTCAGTGCCCTGCACCCGTGTTCATAGATGACAACTGCCAGAGTTTTCAGGGTAAGATGTCCATAGACCATGTTATCATCCTCGGAGGTTTACAGATCCTTGGATGCACAGAACTTCTCAAAATCATGGCTCTTCTCCCAGGCATTCTCTTCTTAAATATCTGTATTTTTAGTCCATAGTCTCCAAATCACTGTAAAGTAAAAGTGTATTATACTTTTCCATGCTAACTTAGCTTTTACAATCATACTTAGAAAGCATACCAGAAAGACTTCAAGTGCAAAGGGCTCCTTCCACCTCAGGGGAGAGGGTTACAAACCTAACCCAAAACCCAGAAGTATGCTCAAAACTCAAGCTCTGGGGTGGTTTTAACAGCCAGAGCAACAGATTCAACAATGTAGTTTCACTGAATTCACTCTGGCACATGTCAGTTTCAGTTGAAAATCCCAGGATCAACATAAGGATATGCAAGAAACTCCCCCAGTTTATTGCCTTCTGCATCATAATGGAGCATCCGAAAACAAACATCACAGAAGAAACAAGGATCCTCTGGTGCCAGACTGTCTCTGTTGGTTACCCACCTGCAGGTTACAAAACACAAGTGAGTCCAACACATTTGTGTCAAACATCTCAACATTTTACTCAGAGCTGGGGATGGCAGCACCAAACATCAGTAATATTATACAGACCAGGTACTACCTATATTGCATATTTCCCACCCCAGGAATTCAGCTCGTTTCCTAACTCCACACTCATTCATTCTCAATCCCAGCTGCTACAGCAGCACTTCCTGAGGAATTCCTCAAACCTGCATAGCTGGTACAGTGCCTCAGAAGAAAAAATTAAAAGGAATCTTCTGTCCACCCTGTGGCCATTTAAGTCATAAATCTGTTCTCCATTAATGTAAGAAACTGGGATATAGAGCAGACGTGACTGACTCAAACTACTCTGAGGAGTAACCAAATCCATTTGTGGGTCTAAAAGTAGAATCTGGATGATGCAGACAAGAAAGACAAGGAGAGGACTGCTGCACACTCCACAAGCACTGAAGTTAACATGAACACAAGTTAACATGTAAAAGGAGGGCCTGAAATGTCACTGAGCAACTAATTTATGCTAGCACTCTAGAGGCCATGACAGCTGTAGTGATTACAGATGGTATCTGCACAGATTAGCACGCACAGGACAGCCAGCCAAAGCAGCTCTGCTGTCCATGGTTTATCATGTCCTCACTTAAGCTTAGTGCGTAATTCTGGTTTTAATTTAATGCATTTACATCCCCTCTGCTAATGCCCTCCCCACCTCATCTTTCCGCCTTATTGACCCTTTGGCTCCACCTCCTCTTATGGCCAAATGCCTCCCATATTACAGGCACTTACGAAGGCATCCTAGGGGCTCTGCTAGGAACACTAGGATGGGCTCCCATCACGAAGCCTCTTTGCCTGATTCCAGGGAAGTCTGAGGCCAAATGAGCAAGATAGCAAAGATGCAGCTGCTCTGTCAAACTGAGGCTAAGAGCATAAGCTGCCCTTGTGGGGAAAAAAAGGGCAAAAGGTGTTTTTGCAAATAAATCTTTCAGATCTATAAAATCAGGGAGCCTAGCCTAGTCTATAAAACTCCTTCAGAAGAATTTCTACTGTCTGTTGAAAGTCTTTCTCACATCTAAAGAGTATAAAGAGCACCATATTCACATTCTCCTCTCTTAATTGCAGAAAATCTGCATCACAAAAAGTTCCTACAAGTACTGCTGCAGAGCACACAGTTTTCAGGTAGAGGTTAGGAGTTACCTGTAGAAAAAGTTATATGCGTTTTAAAAATCTCTAGATTTTGCTATATTAGACAGATCTGTTCTTGCTTAGATGCTAAATTAAACAAAATCTCTGTATGACTTCTGGTAAATGAATTTGCAACACATCTTGCAAAGGGGGAAAATGCAGCATTATTTTCAAAAGTAACTGATAGAGAGCTGAGCTCTATGTATGCAACAGAATGTGAGCCAAATAATTAGCCTTTTCATCATTTTAGTTCTTTTGAACCTCCTGAATCATCAACCCCAAATGAATGCTACCTGCAGGAAGCCTTTTCCTGGTTAGAGAGAGACAAAACTGCTCAAAGAGTGAAGATTATTATTATCATTATTATGTAAAACATACAGAGGTTTGATTTTTACTTTAGCAGCACCTAGAGAGACTTATTTAAGAAGACAATAGAATTGAGAATGTAGCATACCTTGCTGTATACATTTTGCACACAAAGCATTTTCTAGTACATAGCCAGTGTTTCTTGATTAGCAAGGGATACAAGTTCCTGTCCAGACAGTCATCATGATGAATGAGCCTTGAGGGAAATACATAATATACAATAAACACTCTGCCACATTGGAATTTATCTAATCATAAGCACAGACATTGAAGATGGTATGATTTAAATTCCCGTGTAAACTCTGACTAGATTTCTGCTTAACATTCCTTGACACAGAAGACGATCTGGAGGTAAGACTGCTAGTTGCACCATCTGTGGATTTTATGGTCACAAATAAACTCAGTTTGCACAGTAACTCAGAAGTCTTCAGACCATCTCTTTTATATGGTATTTTCAAAGCTTTTATCTCCTACACAGGCTAACAGGCTATTACAGGTGAATCTCTAGAGGTTCATAATGCTGAGATCATCTACTTGCATCTACTTTGAGTTGTATTCCTCTTGGGAGAAACCATATATTATCGATGTGTTGGTACATCAAGCTCCTAGGAACTGAAAATGACCTGTCACCCACTACAGACAATCCAAGGAATGCTCTCTACCTGTTATGCACTGAGCAGTGTATACACCATTGTTCTACTGTTGATGTGGTGCCACCTCACAGTCATTATCACCACCTCTTTTTCTTCCTGGCCCATCCAGTTCAGCCCACTATTTCCACTCCTCTGTTCCCTTTTCAGTTCCTGCCCCTTAGCTTCAAGTTCACAGTAACTAGTCCATTTGAGCCCAGCCAGAGCCTACATGATTCTGCTCCCTGCTGTTCCAGAGTCAGTATGTAGATCTGCCACACATTGGCTCTGCATAAAAAGAGCTTTTCCCTGTGAGTGCCAGTCCTGACATATAGTAGTCATACCATGCTAATTAGGAAGCAGTCTTTTCATGCAAATGAAAACAAAAAGCAAGGAAGATTACTCTCTTTCAGAGATACTCACATGTATACGGAATAAAATTTTAATAAACCTTGAAGAAGGCAGCAGAATAATCTTGAAGTTAATAAGTTGGTCTGACAAATATTTGGCATTTAATGTCTGAAGTTTGTCCACAGAAGGCTTGCTTTCATTTGCCTAAGGACTCTCAAGGAACAGTAACTTACCTTATATCTGTGATTATAATGATGTGCTCACAGTTTCCTTGGTGGCAGAAAAGGTATGGAAAGCCAATTTTGAGGGATACATCATTAAATACATAGTCCTCCATTTTAACAGACTGAAGATTTCCATAGCCTCTGTCATGAGATTCTGACCACTCTATAATTGTTCTGAAAACAGAAAAGGCCATCAGCATAGCAATGCTATGAACTGTGAATGCACAGAAAAAGATGCCTTGGTGAACACGCAAAACTCTTCACTGAGACACAGTTAAATGACGTAAATCAAAATAATTCACAATATTTTGTAATAATTGAAGGTGATTTCACAGCAATACCACAATCTCACACAACTGTGCACTGCTCTTGTGGAACACCTTCCTTTAAATCCCCACCAGACAGTTTCCTGAGGAGTTCTAGTCAGTGTATGTTTCTGATGGCACCCATTCAGATCAGATTGTTTGCAGCACAACAGTTCTCAAGCAGTCCAATAATTCCAGTTAGTAGCAGGTCATTCAGTTCCTTTGGTCAATAACTTTGTTTTAAAGTATTAAAAAACTTTTTTGTTTGTTTCTGTCAAGGAGAAACATAAACCTGACAACTGCACAGTTACATTTTCAAAATTTAGCACTAGAAGGGCACTGGCCACTCTTGATTATTTTTTGGCTTTTTAGTACACTCCTACATACAAGACACTTCAGTTCTACAAGCTGTGTTTGTTATCACAAGCCTTTCTGCAAAGATCATTGTTGCTCGTAAGACAGAAATAGAAGTAAAATAACTAATTTCCCTGAAGTCACACAACAAGCCTGGCAAAACAACAGGGTCCAAACTCAGCTCTTCTATACCAACCATTTTAAACATCTTGATCTCCTAAATATCAGAAGTGTAAGCAAGACCATACTTCCCTAAAACCTGAGATTTCTGAACAATCACAGAGTCCCAATGTTCACTTTACCAGGAAGGCATTCAAAATATTTTCAAGACTGAGAAGAACAACCAACTTTCACACACCTGAGCTTGTTGACTTTCTGACCCATCTTCTACCTCAATCTTTTGATGGTCATCACAACTAGGGAGGGCACTTCAAAAGCCAGTACAAACTGGTACCTGCCACCTTACACAGCAATCCCATCCCAACAGAGCAACACAGGATTTGCAGTGAAAAAAACGGATTTGTACTCTTCAAAAAGGAAGTGAATGGAAGGAATAAGTAGAGCAAGTCAAGTTAAACTTCCATGTAAAAATCAATTCAACATGACAGTATGAAAAGTCCATTCCCGCTCTATACTCTAGATATTCCAGTATTTAAAATATTAAATATTAATTAAATATTAATATAAAATATTAAAGTATTTAAAGTTATAAAAAACCTAAATAAATTTTCTTTCCCTTAAGCTTTTTCTTAGTCAACATCTACAAATACTGTACCTACTTGCTCAGATCTCTGCACTCAGGGTATCTTCTATCATTATAGAAGATGCCTTCAAAATAGAAGAAAGCAGATTTGTAGAGATCCTGAGAGACAGAGAGAAGTGTTTATAACACTAGTGTCTCATAACATTAGTATTAAGAGAGACTAAACACCTTAAACAAGAACATGTCAAAAATCCAAGCATTTTAGGTATCTTTAAGAAACCTCATTCTTCAGGTTTCTAATAAAAATTTTGCACGGATTTTAAATGCTGATGTGACAACTAGACTTAAGATGACTGCCATCTCTGCTGCTACTCTGCTGATACTGTTCTCAAGCCACAGGTTACTTCAATGCTTTTCTCTGATTTCTCTCCCTATCATAGCACTTATGGATTTCTACAAAAACATAGAACAAGAACATAAGCATCACTGCACAAATTAGGTAATTGCATGGCACTGACTTTAAAAAAGACTAATAATATTTTTAAAAAATCAGCAAGATGCTGACCTTGGCTAGCTACCCAGTTGCTCTCTCGTTCCTCTTCCCCAACAGGACTGGGGAAAGAAAATAAAACAGGCAAGCTTGTGGGCTGAGATAAAGGCAGCTTAATAAGAAAAAGCAAAGGCTGCATGCAGAAGAAAAGCAAAAAAATGAGATTTATTCTCTATTTCCCACTAGCAGACAATGGCCAGGCATTGGAATAAGCTGCTTAGGGACTGCCATCCCTGGGAATGTTGAAAAGGTGTGTGCATGTGGCACCTGGGGATATGGTTTAGTGGAGAACATGATGACAGTA
>JAWWLV010000285.1:0-18038 GCA_035041135.1 Platyrinchus mystaceus | reverse complement strand
CCCCAGAGGGTGGTTGGGCACTGAACAGGCTCCCCAGGGCAGTGGGCACAGCACCAAGGCTGACAGAGCTCAAGGAACATTTGGATGATGCTCTCAGGCACAGGGTGTGACTCTTGGGGGATGGTCCTGTGCAGGGCTGAGGGTTGGACTCGATGATCCTTGTGGGTCCCTTCCAGCTCAGCACATTCTGTGATTCTGTTCTGCTTCAAAACAACAAGACATGAACTGTCATTAGCTTTGTTTTTGTCGTCTTCTCTCTCTGCTTTTTAAAGCTTTTGCACATAAAGCAGCCAGAATCACTCCCATATTTTGAGGCAGGTGACATTTCTCTATCAGATGTTCTAGTCATTGATGACTCCAGTAATGCTCTAATTATGTGTAGTGAGTTGTCTCTAAGTGCTGTATGAAAACACTCCCTGCATCATTACCCACCTTGTTGTTTACTAAATGTCTTTTATAATACTACAGGGGCCCAAATGAAGGTTGTGCCAGTGATTGCAATCGGAATTTCTATTTTTAGGGATTTATAATTCAACCATTTATTTTCACTTCAGGCTGAAATCTGCCATACTGATTCTCAGCTGAGACTAAACTTAATTACTGAATTTAACAGAAAAGTTCAGTGTGGATTATAGAGCTCAAGTGTGGCTTTTTTAACCTTAAGAGAGGCAACATTTTGCAATATCTTTTCTTTTTGACAGACTTGAAGGAAAGATCTTAAATCCTGAGGTGCAGATTTTAGTCTAGATCATAGAATCATAGAATGGTTTGGGTTGGAAGGGACCATTAAAGGCCATCTAGTCCAATCCCCCTGCAATGAGCAGGGACATCTTCAACTAGACCAGGTTTCTGGTCTTCTACATGTGTGGATGAGAGAATGGGAGTGGACATGATCTATCTGGACTTCTGGAAGGTGTTTGACATGGTCCATGGTGGGGTTTTTTTGCCACAAATCTCAAATTCCCACTAATATTTACAAATTCTTTCAATACACTAATTTTGAGGGTAATAACACAATGTTGCTTTGGGTCCTGAGGAATTATTTCATTTGTGGTACAGGTTGCTGGGCTTTTTGCAACGTGATTGCAATTGAAAGCCTTTAATTGCTCAGAATGAGGTTTCCTTTTGTTGTCTCCCATGAAGGTATAAAAGAAAGAAAAGGGAATTTCTAGAATAGAGTCTCATTTTCATACTCTGTACAGATCACAAGCTTAACTGTGAGCCAAAATTATTTTTTTTAAAAAATGTGAATGTATTAAACATTCTGTATTTTTTTTTAAACCCAGTTTTGAAAAATCCCTAAATAGATGAAAACAACAATTAAATTTGTGCTGTGATGAAAAGATTTATTATTGCCCTACTCCTGCTCCTCAGCATATCTAAAATAAATTTACAATTTAAAAACAACACAAAGAATTTTTTGGTTTTTTACAAACATGCACAAATGTGATTGGCTGCAAAAGGGTGTGTGTTGCTGCTGGAGTAATTAAAATGGCAATTTGAGACATTGTTTGGCAATGTCTAATATTAGTAATATTTGGTCAAGTGTTATAAATAAACTAGAAATAGTCTGGAAGGATCATATAGTGGCTGACTCAGCTGGTGCTTCCCAGAACATTTTTCATCAGTACATGACTACAGAGGCATTTTTTGGAAAACTTGATGTAATTTCTCATAATTTTGCAAAGGAATTGTGAGGTGGAGGTTTTCCACTCGTAAAGCACTGCTGTGGTGACCTGGTGGGAGCCATTTCACACGGGGAAAAACAACAACATGTGCTGAATCCCATGGAATGAGATTGCTCTGGAGAATTATCCAAGACCAAAGACCAGCAGGATCTCTCCATGACAGTTCAGTGCCCTTTTGAATCCACCTTGCCATTCAAAAAAAGCCATGGCTGGTGATTCTGTGTGGGAAGAGAGAGTAAATATGAGATGAAAAGGAGAAGGAGAAGGAGAAGGAGAAGGAGAAGGAGAAGGAGAAGGAGAAGGAGAAGGAGAGGAGAACCAGAACTTTCAGTCCTAGCCCTCAAATTTAAGCACTGCCCTTCTCATCCTCCCTTCCCCCCTAAGTTATGCAGGTTTAGTTTTCTCCAGTGACTTGAGTAATAACATGGTAGTACATTTTACAACAAACCTTCCATTTTCTGTTTGTTTGTTTGTCTGTTTCAAAATAGATTTATAAAAATGTTTTTCTGAGTGTTTCCAATTACAAGAGAAATCTGTACATCGTGTGGGTGCCTCACATAATTCACCCAATAATCTCAGCAGTCAATTAAATTTTAAATGTTTCTCCATTAAATACTTATTTTACCACAGTAAATAATTTAATGTGTTTTCATTTAAAAGTGTCTCACATCACAAAGTTTTCAATCTTCTTTTTTTTTTTTTCTTTAATAAAGTCACACCATTCTACTTCTTGAAACCAAAATAAAAGAACTTTTGCTTAGGGATTTTTTGGCTGGCGCATTTGCTGCTGTATCTCTGCACATTCATTTGCATTTGCCATCTGAGTAATATGAAGAAATAGAAGGAAAATAAATTAAAAAGCAACCCTACAAACCTGAGATCAATAGATAGAACTGAAATGCACTGACATTTTAACAAAACCCTGAATCAATTTCTATCCTGAATTCCTATCCAAAATGTGTATCTACTTATTGTCACAATTGGTAACGACCAGTATAATTCAAATCTTGGAGTTCCTCTGATGGACTTGGGTAATTATCCAGACCCATCTCCTTCAGTGATGAATCTTTCTGTGCTTGTTCTTACCAAATAATGCTCCTAACTTTCTGTTGACTTTGAAAAAGGGAACTTTGTTGTAACATAAATATAATTAAAAACTCAGTGATCCCTGGGAGTTTCCTTTTACAAACAGACTGAAAGCTGAGGTTTCTGCAACCAGAAATCTGCCAGGTGACTTTGGTGACAAAGTGGGCATGGATGAGAAAAATATTTAGGGAAGGGTGGGAAGGGTATTTTTATCTGTCTGTTTGAGGATTCTATGATGACTATAAAATATTAAATTTTAGAATGAAAAGGCACTACTGCATATCTGGTATCATGGACAGCATTTCTTTAGGAAATGGTGCTGAGCATTAACAGCCTTTTGCAGTCAAATATATGCTGGAAATTAATTTCATGTATTTATCTCATTAATTTTGTAGCATGAGTTATATTTTCTGAGCATCACTCTTGGATATAAAGTGCTTATCCCTCCATCATTGTCTTCTCATCCCCTTTTTTGTCACAAGCCTCGCTGGCCTGAGATTATCATAACCTCTTTGGAGCTGGGATTAGTGTTTGGACAGCATCCAGCGTGGTGGGACTGCTCTGGATTGGAGCGTTGTCACTGTGAAAACAATACTCCACAGCAATCATAAGCAACACATGGAAAATTATGATAAGAATGTCTTTAAAGCCCTTTAATGAGACAGGATTAGGAATAAACTGTTGTCCTACAGAAAACGTTATCGAAGCCCATAAGAAACTTCATGGGTATTGGAGCAACTTAAAGGAAATTGCTTATTTCTAATTAGCTTGTATTAATTGAAAGCTTTTCATAAGCTAGTGCTACATTAAAGGAAAATCTTTATGTTGCCATTCATAGCTGTTGTCCTTAGGCTTTCTCCTATGGAATAACTGCAGAGGTTTAGAAAGCATAATTTTGAAACACTTACTTTAAAAATATTTGGACTTAAAAATAAAACAATGTTCCCTGTAGATAAAGCAGAGGAATTGATTAACAGGGATGAAAGGACATTTCTGGACAACATCCCACTCTGTCAGCAGAAGGGTGTTCGGGGAAGGGATGGTGTCCCTGTCTAACCCCAAAAACACTGCTGGGCAGAACTTTGGTATTTCAGGCTTGATGATGTGCATCAAGCAGCAGATTATTCTGTTACACTTGCTACACTTAGTAAACACTTTACGGTACTCCAGGTGGAGGAACACAAAGACATCAGCAATGTTTGTGAAAAAAAAAAATCATTTATTTATATTTTTCTTCAGGTTTTATTGGTGATGGCTAAAGAAGCCCTTTGGAAATGAACAGGTTGTCTGACTGGATCATATCCTTTTGTGTTTGCTCTCCTAGAATCTCTTTAAAACCAGAGACCTTGGCACTGTGGATGAAGATTCCAAGGTTAATTTTCACTTGTTTGGTGGACATCAGAATCTCAATTCACCCCAGGGGTACTCTTGGAGTGAAGGCTGTGCCTGGGATATTTTTCCAATATATTTTTTCCAGTTTATTCCCTGCTTTTCTCACTGCTTTGGCTGTGTGGGGGGAAGTCCTGTAGAAACTGGAAAGCTCATTTTATTCTCCTCTCATACAACTAAAGATGACCTTGCATGGTGGAAAATGCAGCTGAGGAGTGAAAAAGGGGCAGACTGAGGAAGCAGCTTATGACAGATGATGCTTCTGTAAAGACTGAAACAAATTGAGGTTCGAGGTTGCTCAGAAAGTAGAGCTGATGAGTACACACTGCTAATAAGTAAAGTAAATAAATATTTGCCTGTATGGGAGTAAATAAACTTTACAGGATAATCCCAGACAAGGTTTTAATAGTTTCTGTGTGCAGTTTGGAATGCAAGAGGGAAACAGGAGGGAGCTGGTCTAAACACAGCTCCTGATCCACTGTGTCCCTGCAGCTCCCAGGCAGCTCCACCCTCGATGGAAGCTCTTGAACAAACCACCCCATGTAGTGATGACTTGTTTTCTTCAACCATCTCTCTTCATTTATCCTGTGTCCTGGCTGGAACACCTGTCCAGTCTTCCCCCAAGTGTCACAATGGCACGGGACAGGCATGTCCATGTCCTTCCCTCTGTGCAGTGTCAGGGACACATAAAGCACCCTGATGACATCCTGGTGTCACTTGTCCTGAGAATTCACTTCTTGGCCATGAACCTCCCTGTTTTGGTGGAGAGATGAACTGATGGCACAGGAGGAGGCCGTGTCCTTCACGTGAGTTAAGCCAACAGAGCAGGGCAGTAAATCTGTCCCAGTGCATTAAAAATGTGTATAAACTGCTTGATTTCAGCATTCCTGAACTCCAACTCTGCATTCCACCGTGTCCATGACTGAGATCTGAGCAAGAGGGGTGGCATCCTGTGCTGGCAGGGGTTTGTCCCCTCCACCCTCCTGCAGAGGTCCTGAGGAGCAGGACCTGAGGAGCTCCAGCCCAAGATAGCTCCTTCCTTACATCAGTCACCTTGCTGTTTCTCTTTCCCAGCAGTGCTAAGCTGCCTCTATCAGATCTGGAGTGCCAGAACCGATTTTGGGAAGTTTTCCATCTCTCTAATTAATTAAAAACAACTTCTGCAACACTGGTGTTGGGCCTGTTTGCTCATGATAAAAGCCAAATGTTAAAATGGAAAGTGTAGGTGTTTAAATGAGCTTATCATGGAGTGGTTTGTGTTGGAAGGGACCTTAAAGCTCATCCAGTCCCATCCCCTGCCGTGGGCAGGGACACCTTCCACTGTCCCAGGTTGCTCCAAGCCCCATCCAACCTGGCCTTGGACACTTGCAGGGATGGGGCAGCCACAGCTTCTCTGGGCAACCTGTGCCAGGGCCTCACCACCCTCACAGTGAATTTATTCCCTACATCTAACCTAAATCTATCCTCTTTTAATTTAAAACCAATCCCCTTTATCCTGCCACAACAGTTTGGTAACCAAGGCCACACAGTGTTTTTAGAGCAGTGAGATGACCTTGTTTGGGCTTCCTAAATAATCCCTTACCTTAGTGAGCAGAAAGTCTGGTTTGGTGGAACAAAGTACCATACACAAAAATCGAGCAAAAGACAAATAGATCCCACAATGAACGAGAGGAAATGGGACAATAAAGTGAAGTTGTGAGTGCACAAAACAAGTCTCTTCCAGTTGTTTTCAAAATGCTCTGAATATAAATAAGCACCACAGGGCACCTCCAAACCAAATAAAACCTCACAGAGGGTGTTAAATTAAAAGCAAACATGAGCTATAAGCCCTTTAGCTGAGCATGGAGAAGTGGAAGCTCCTGCTCTGGACTGCGGCCAACAGGCACGAGGGCTGATGGTCCATGTGCTGTCCATGGAATTGCAGAACACACCATGGAGAGCAAGTGGGTCACTGCTGCATAAACTCTCATGAATCCCTTTCCTTCCTGTGCCTGCCTTCACACTGAGCCCATTAAATGATGAAAACTGCAGATTTAGGATTTTGCTGGTTTGGGTTTAGTGTTTTGGGTTTTTTTTTTTTAATTTTGTTTTTGCTTACACATAAAATAATTGTAACAGCCCTAAAAAGCTGGTTTTCTCCTCTTTAGCCACCTGCTGTAACAAGCATGTTTCAAATACAGTATTTTCTTTACTAATAGTAACCTCACTGCTCAGGAGGTTTTGGCTGTGCAGCTGGAATGCTGAATTCCATCTCCTGTGAACCCTCCATGGTTATAAGATTTTATTTAATGTTTGTTCAGACAACCAGAATAGAATGATCAGCTTCAAACTTAGTGTTTTTTTCTTCATTATCCTGTACATAAGGGAAAAAAAACAACAATCAAGAGACAAGAATTGAACTTTTTGGGGAAAAACTTCTCAGCAGAGACTTCCTACCTGTCTCACTCCAGCAGCAGTGCTGTGATTGATAATGAATAAGTTATAAATTCCATAAATACTTAAATTTCTATACAGCACAGTCATATTACAAGCAAATGGAATGATTTATTTCCATTCCTGGATGCTGCTGCCATGTGGATTCCCAGTGAAACAGGGACTGGGGCTGTGGTTTGTGCTGACAAGGAGTGAGCAAAGTGCCAAGCTCTCTTCCCTCTCACGTCCTTGATGCAGGTGGCCACATCCTTGTTTCTTTAGTCTTTCATAACACAAAAGGGAATGCTGTGGGAACACACTGGCTGTCTTCCAGTGGGGGAGATCTTGCACTGAATTTACAAAGAAGACTTTGGGGAGAGGATTTTGTGTTTGCTTTGTCACGTCCTGCCTGGGTTGGCCCTTCTGCTGAAAAGTTCTTCTCTGTTCCTTTCCCACAAGGTTCAGAAAACAGGAAGTTGTTGTTATTCAAATCACTGCCAATCAAAACCCTTCCTTGACATTAAGAAATTACATTTGGATATTCTGCTGAAGTAAATCTTAGATCACAGAATCACTGAGGATGGAAAAGACCTCTGAGATCACAGGGTCCACCCTGTGCCCGATTCCCAGCTTGTCCCCCTGCCCAGAGCACTGAGTGCCACATCCAGTCCTTCCTGGGACACCTCCAGGGATGGGGACTCCACCACCTCCCTGGGCAGCCCCTTCCAATGCCTGACCACCTTTTCCATGAAGAAATTCCTTCTGATGTCCAATCTGACCCTCGCCTGGCACAGCTTGAGGCCGTTTCCTCTCATCCTGTCCCTTGTTCCCTGGGAGCAGAGCCCAACTGACCCCCCTCCTCCCCAGCTCCCCCCTCCTGTCAGGGAGTTGCAGAGAGTGAGAAGGTCCCCCCTGAGCCTCCTTTTCTCCAGGCTGAGCCCCCCAACCCCCAATATCTGCATTACTCTGATGTAACATAGATGTCTCCATCACCCCAAACCTCCTCCATAGCTGTGACCCAACAGGTCACATCCCAGCTGGGAGGAGCAGAGGGGGTCGGGGTTTGCTCACCAGGGCATTTGTTTTATCAATTGCATTTTGTATCACACGGTGCCCCATCATCCCTACAGGCACATTATGATTCTCAGCAGTTACTCACTTTTATGAGAAGGAGAATTTGTGGAAGAAGGTCAAAGAAGATTAATAAGGGACAAGGTGTCTAATAACTACACAATAGTAGACAAAAATAGGAGAATGATCACTGCTCATACTGTGCTGTTTGATCTTATTACCCTGCATTAGCAGAATTCATAATTTAAAACTTTAATAAACTCCCAGCCTCTTTGGGCCAAGATATATGTTGCTGCTGGTTTTATTAGCTACATAATAGGAAGAAGCTTTATGCAAAGTAATTACCCTGCATAAGCAAACACCTAATCACCCCAGGAAAATTCTTCTGAGCAACTAAAAGGGACAAAATCAGACAAACTGCAACCTTGAGACAATATGTTTTCACCTTCAGGTTTACTGCTGTAGGGTAGAGGTCACTCTGTCATGGAACAGATGTCAAGGAAATGGAAGGCTCCAAATATCAAAGTTCAAATGTCATGGAATCATAGAATGGTTTGGGTTGGAGGGGACCTTAAAGATCCTCCCATTCCAACTCCCTACCATAGACAGGGACACCTTCCACTAATCCCAGTTGCTCCAAGCCCCATCCAAATACAAGGGCAGACATTAGTCAAAAGCTGAGAGAGATCATACCCTACTCAGCTCTCTTTTTCTCTTTGTTCCTTTATGTTTCCTACAGCTTATTAACTCCTGATTATTGCCTTAAGGTGTAGCGGGTTATTAATTAATCCATGGGTACCCAGCAATTTTCTCTCCTATTATACAGCATTTATATTTCTTAATATCCCTTTTCACTTCCCCCAAGCTAAAGCTCAGGTGTTGGATGCACCAAACATCTCCTCCCCACTGCAGGTGCTGCTTGGCAGGGACAGGAATGGTAGGGAGGCACAGCTGGGACAGCTCCTCTGCCTTTGGCACCCACCAGCAGCAGCTCCTTCCCTCTTTCTCATTTTATCTCAATGAATTTGGGGCTCTTTTTGCCCCGGCACAGCTCCGTCTCTCTCAAATAGCGCAGGTGAAGGGGATAAGGAGTGATCAGCTGGGGCTGGAGAAATATGCTCTGAACCAGCTGTGGGGTTGGGTGTGATTTCCCTGTAGCCTCTCCCAGCAGCAGGGGAGAGGGAGGCAGGCAGGCAGGCAGCAGGTACATCTTTCCTGCTTCCAGCTTGGCTGCAGGAGAAGGACATGGCAGAGGATCCAAATCCTAAGGGGCAGGCAGTGAGTCTCGGTGCCAACCTGTCTGTGCAGGGAGGCAGAGCTGGAACCATCAAGTTTGGGGCCAAAGCCAGTGAGCACCTTCACTGGGGGCAGAGGGGAGGATACACAGCAGGATTTTATGTTAAATCTGCAAAGCTTTAGCTGGAACAATCATTCCCTTGTTAGCAGAGTTTGCCTGTGCTGGGTAATGCTCCTGTGTGCTGACAAATCAACCTGGATGTAAGGATAACTAAGGAGGGTCAGCAAAGACTATAAAATGATCATATTATTCAGTTAATAAAATAAAAGTAGGTGGCAGATGCTTGTCATGTCAATAATGCTGCTGCCCTAACATGCATTGAGAGCAGCTGGGTAGATCAGCACAGGAGGGGTTATGCAGAAAGTGTGGAGTTCAATTTCCATGCATTGTTTAACTTACTGAAGCTAATTCACTTTTCCACCTGCTACTTAATTTAATTTCCATGCATATCATGGCTGGAATGCAGCACCATCCTGCCAGAGGTCGGGTGAGTATCTGAAAAATAAAATTACAGAGAACACTGATTGCTTTATTACAGGTTCTATCACCTTGTTTAAAAAAAAAAAAAAAAAAACCAAAACAAAACAACCAAACTTTTGAGGGGATTGTTGATAATTTAAAATGTTTTCACATTTCTGGAGTAACAGAGCTGGTATCATGATACAAGACAACCATAACCTCTGTGTGTCCTTGCAGAATTTCAGTGTTTAACTGGGGACAAGCAGAGCAATAAAAACTGGGAAAAGGTAAATCCTTCTCACTGACTCATGTCATGCAAATATTCTCCTTTTGGGGCTTGAGCTACTCTGGGTGTAGGTTTTGCCAGAAATCTGAATTATGTTTTTGTTACATGTTGTGATGGTTTGGTTTTGTGTGTGCATAAAGGAAGGTTTTAGAAAATCTATGATGGGGGTTTTTTTGGACTTCTGTCTTGTTTTGTAAACTTTTTGGGAAAAAAAAAACAATTAAGACATTCTTAGTCTTTTAGACATAAAGATACACTTTTCCCAGTTTAAAAGTTGCTGCTGCATTTCTCACCCTGAGCTGTTCTGACACAGCTAAGAAAATGAAAGAATGGTGAATAACACCATGGAGCTTCTAACAAAGAAATGTAAAATAGTTAATGGTAAGTAATGTAAAAGTCTTACACCGTAATAATATTCAGTAAAATGTTTGACTAATCCTTGGAGTGAGTGGGTTTGCACCATGGTTTGAGCACCCAGAATATGTGCAGTAAGAGATTGGAAGATAAATACCTGAAGATTTAGCTTTAGTTCTGTATTTCCCATAAAATGAGAGATTATTTTTGTTGTTTTAGCTATGCTGAGTGATCTGATGTATTTGCACAGGTGATATGTGTGCACAGACCCTGTCTCTGAGTTTCTTGGTGCTTAAGACAGTGTGGTGCTGAAGGTCATGGAATCACAGGTTGGTTTGGGTTGGAAGGGGCCTTAAAGCCCACCCAGTTCCACCCCCTGCCATGGGCAGGGACACCTTCCACTATCCCAGGTTGCTCCAAGCCCCGTCCAACCTGGCCTTGGACACTTCCAGGGATGGGGCAGCCACAGCTTCTCTGGGCAACCTGTGCCAGGGCCTCACCACCCTCACAGGGAGGAATTTCTTCCTAATATCCCATGTAAATCTCCCCTCCCCTCCAGCCTAAACCCATTCCCCCTTGTCCTGTCACTACATGGCTTTGTCAAAAGTCCCTCTCCAGCCCTCTTGTAAGCCCCCTTTAGGCATAGGAGGTAATCAAAGCAAGAACTTTCTCCCCTTAATTCAATTTTTGCAGGCACCCAGCACCAGCCCCACGTCCTCCCTCCTTGGTAGCCCAGGTGTGTCTTGGGGGGACTCCCAATCAGTCCAGGACCCCCATCCTCCCTCCCTGAGAATGCAGAGCAGCCCATAAGCTCTCAGAGCATCACCCCAGGGTTGTTCACTGCAGGCTGCCCTGTCTCTGGGGGGATGGATCACCTCTCCATGACACCCTGTCCCATCCATCAGGCATTCCTGAGTGTGCTGGAGCTCTCACACCACATTACACCAATCCATCACCACTCCAAGCTGGTGCCCTAATGATATATTAGTGTAATAATCTGAGCAAGGCAGCCCAGTGATCTATTACTCAAAAGATGGCACCATTTATGGGAGGAAGGTTCCAGGAAGATATTCAGTGTAATTACAGCCTGCTGGCTGACTTTTACCAGTAAGAAAGTCAGCCAATGTTCCCAGTGGATAATGGGAGCTGCTTTCTGAGCCTGGCTTGGAAATGTTGGTACTGAAAGGGGGTTTTTGTTAGTGTAGTGATTGTTCACTCCTGGCCCGTTTTTAATTTGGTCATTTGGTGGAAAAATCTAGGTATCAGTCCCTCTAGGGACTGCCATTGGCTCCTTAGAGTGATTTATTTTTAGGGCCATATTTATATTTCTGCTATTTTATGCATGTTCTTCGTCAGTTTTCTAATCTGCATTGCAACAATAAATACAATAATTATTCTGTGTCATAAAAATAAATATTTATAATGATAAATATTACTTGTAACCCATCCTCAGAAACAACCCTCATTTGTTTCACTTCCAGGCTGTTCTGTGGCACTTTGGTACTTTCCTGGTGCAGTGTCATATGAGACAGTAAAAATGAAAATAATTTTGCTCTCTCATTTTTTCATTGGTTGGAAGTCTTCTCGTTACAGGAAGAAAATAATATTTCATATTTTTAACGAGCACTAGACTCTTACACAGTAACAATTTGCCCTGTTGAATCCCAGCTTTGTGTGAATCCCAGCTCATCTCGCCTTTTTGCAGCCTCAAATTAATTGTATCTCATGAGGACAAATTTAAAACATTTCAATAAAGAAAAACTGTAGGTTGTAGAAAAATTAGAAATAGAAATTAGCCAGTGAACAATAGTTCTTTTTAACTCTCTGACTTCTGTGAGTCAGTGAATCCCATTTCTGAGGTGGCTTAGAGAGGCTGGAATACTGCAGTGTGAGGAGAAAAATAGAGCTGAGGCACCACCTGGACATTGAAGGGCAATAAAATAATTAAACAGCCTGGGGGTGGTTTTAGTTCCTTTCATTCTGAAAGTTTTTTCCAAAGAAATGTATGAAATTATGTTTAACATTACAGTATCTATAACAATAATTAATATCACTGGTGCTTCTGCCCAAGGTCTGGCCATGACTTTACAGGCAATTAATCCCCTGAGGTTGAAAATATTAGTGCCATCCTTTATGCAGAGATCCAAGGAAAAGGGGGCCTAATTGGCTGAACCAAATCCATTAAACAAATGGGATGTGGGATCTGTGATTTTGAACTGTGTCTTAGGGACTGGTACAGGATGATGGAGCAGGAGCTGCCCAGCAGGACACGGATCACTCAGCTCCACACCCTGTATTGCCCCTCTCCAGTGGGTCCAACCCTCCATCCCACCTTTGTGCCGGGATTTGAAGCAGCACAACAAATGTCTTGTACAAAGATGGGTGGGAAGGGTGTGAATTTGTCACTGTGGGGAAGAGAAGGTGGTGCTTTGAAGGGTAAAAATAGCCCTTGGGGAGTTAGGGAGTGAGAACTTGGGCTTTATGTAGCATCAGGAACTTACTGCACCTGATGCACAAATATTTTCCTTAGTGGTAACATCCTTTCCTCCTTTTCTGTGAAAAACGTTTCACTGAACAACTCATTTTGTAGTTTGCTACCAGTTACTCTGGATACAGCAAAACATGATCTAAAATAAATAAATCTGTGGTGCCAGAAAGCACGAATTCTCCTCAGAGTGAAATCACAGACCTGCTGAACCATGAATAGGATTTCAAGTTGATTTTGTATTGCTGGATTATTTGCAGGAATTACTGTATTTGTATAACATGCCTCGAAACAACATTATTTGTTGTTTACTTTGTTATTTTTATTTGTGTTTTTGAACTGTGGTGCAAAAGGTGGAGGTTTTTTTAAAAAAGGCTGTAAAGAGAAAAGACTTTTTATGGATTATCAGCAAATTCAGGGAGAGGATGTACTGTGATGTACAGTTAAAATACTGTGGTTTGGTCTTTGTGCTCAAAGTGCTGAACCTGAGCATGATTTATGATGATAATATATGAGGAACACATCAACAGAACAGGAAATTCCAATTTTGGTTGCAAACCTTCTCTTTTCTGGATAATTTTCCTGTATGATAGAGAAATTTTCTGTGTACATTTTCTGTAATGATATAAATACATTTTCATTTACATTCATGATATAAATACAAGATTCCTGTATGATATAAGTGTTTATTAGTTATATCAGTTGCCTGTTTCAGCTTTTCTACTTTCAGATCCTCTGATTAGGCAGCAATAGCTCTTTAAAATGTACAAAACAAGTGCAAAATGTTATGTCAAAATGTCATTGAGGCTTTGTTTAGGGTCAAATACCTTTGCAGAGCAGCAAAGACAGTTTTGCAAGGAAGTAAATCCCTCTTATCCTGTATCAAATGCAAGGCAGCCACCAGCAGAAGGTCATGAGCTGAACAATATTAACAATACTCTGTGCCAGTGAACTGAAGTTGGATTTACTGCAACTGTTGATTTGTTTTTATACCACGTGAAAAATCACAGAATCATAGAATGGTTTGGGTTGGAAGGGACCTCAATGATCATCTTGTTCCAATTGCTGCAAAGAGTTAAATAAAGAGTTGAAGGTGGGTGGCTGAAAGTATAAATACTGTCAAGCAGAATTTTTTTTTTTAATGTCTCAGGTTATCAGTAAAATTCCATTGAAATTTGACTCAGTTTTGGGAAAATGTGTTAGTTTGGGCTTGAAACAACTGCCAGAGGTGGCAAATTCAAATAGAGTTGCCTGGTAGTAATGAAAGTGGAAAAACCCACAGAAAATGAAACTCTCCCATTTTGTAGCTCCCCAAAGAAAGCCAAGAGCCTCCAACATTCCGTGAACTCTTCTCCCTCCAAGTGACCAGAGAGATGTTTCCATGTGGTGGCAACAGCCCCGGGAATGTTGGTGCAGACTCATCTCTGCTGTAATTTATCTCTGTTGTCCTTCAGCAGATTGTGCAAACTTCTGGACAGACCCTGCCTGCAGAGTGGAGCGCATCAGCAGGAAAAGGATGAAGAGCCAAGGATGCTCCAGCCTCTGGTGGGGTTTGGTAACCTCACCCTTTGCCTCCAGATACTTCCTGAGCACCAGCTGCAGGAATGAGGTTGGACTGCGTATACAACACCACCAAAAAGATTTTTTTTCATTATTTCAGTGAAATTTGAGTGGAAATCAGGAATGTGGGCAAGCTGGCATTCCTGGCTGAGCAGATATCCAGCTCTCCACTCTGCCCAGCTCTCAGCTGGCAACATGAACCCCTCTTCCACTTTTTGATGGATGGGCTTCCTGGCTGGAGAAACAAATGGGTTTTGTCCATGGTCCAGCACAGCAAGACTCAGCCAATCTGAGAATAAATCACTGAGTGTGATGTAAACACTCACAAAGCCTCTCAGAACCAAAGCAGGTCCTCGAGGAGACATTCCCTGCTCTGTCTTTCCATTAAACAGGCATTTTGCAGTAATGAATAACCTACTTAATAACAAATGGAAAACACCAGCCTTCCAGAATCGATAATGGGGTTGCTTTGGGATCTGTTGCAGCATCAGATGATGCTCCTTGAACACTTCCCTGTCTGCAGTGAAACTGCTGCAGGACTCCCAGTGTGAGGTATTTCCC
Organism: Platyrinchus mystaceus; assembly: GCA_035041135.1. Classification (NCBI taxonomy): domain Eukaryota; kingdom Metazoa; phylum Chordata; class Aves; order Passeriformes; family Tyrannidae; genus Platyrinchus; species Platyrinchus mystaceus. The sequence goes on along the minus strand of JAWWLV010000285.1, from coordinate 3,390 downwards.
TCTGGGAAAACCACCAAGACAGGGACCCAGAGGAGGTGGTTGGGGATTTTGTGACAAATGTGATGTTTTCACTAAAGATGAAGAAGGAATCCTTCATCTTCTTTGTTCGTTTACTCACACACACATGAAGTGGCCTGTTCTACAGCCACAAAAAACTACCCCTGAGTTGTTATTTTCATTTAGGTACTGACTTCTGAAAGGTTTGTACTATTTGGACCACATAATCATAAACAAGCACCTTATTTACGTATATTAAATTAATAAATATCCATAAAATTAATAAAATATTATTTCTTTATGTTTTTCCTCAATAAAAGCAGATGAAATCCTGTTTTGGCTGAAAAAGTTATTTTAAGTGGTTTTAGATATTTGTGAAAGGTGATAACTGTAATTTGGGGGTGTTTTTTGAGGTCACAGTATTAAAGCTGGCTGGAGTTTTAGGTGGAAATAGGTGAAACACAGTACCAGTAACATATTAAACACTCTGGTCTGAAAAATATACTGCACATGCAGAGCATAAAAATCACAGATTTTGCTAAACAACTCAACTCTCTGGAATGGAAGAAAAAATATTTAATAGTCAAAAGAAGGCAAATAAATCAATGCATTTTCCACTTTTTTTTTTTTTTTAATATAGATTTCCCTGGCTGGCTCTTTTTACTCCAGACATTGGAGAAGGCAAAGAGAGCTTGGCTGTAGCTGCCTCCTGGAATATTGCTCGTCTTCAAATTGCTGGTGAGTGATTGGGATCACCTTTGCTCCTTAATGAGGCTGCAGGGAATTTATTTTTCAATACAGCTCCTTCTGATATCCAGGTCTTGATCTCTGATCATTTTAATGAGAAAGAAAAAAATAAATGACCAAAGTCTGAGCAGACTGAAGGAAAACTTAATGAAGTGTATGATCTTGTCATGGTGTGAGGATATTAATAGTATTTTGTGCTTGTGCTTGTCAAGCTGGGATATTTTACTCAGAAATGAGCAAAACTAAGCTTTATTTTTTATATAAAAGCATTAATTTCTATGTGCAGCTTGTAAATTTATAAGGGGCAATTTATATATGTCTTTGGTAAACTTCAGAAATGTTAAAACAAAATATTGCTGGTGGCTCCTCATTTTTTATTTTTAATTTTTTTTTAATGAAATCCTGTTTTTTCTTAAGCAGAGATTAATCCTTTCTCAGCTGAGAAAAGAAGGAGCTGCTTACTGAGGAATTAAACACACTCATTTAAGAAGACAGATGGATGTTATATGCAGTCTTTGCTGCTGTGGGCCATGTCTTCTCCCTTCTGTGCTCATCACACGCCCAAAAGTTAATTTTCTGTAGTTGCAGCTCCTTTGCTGTTTTCAAAACTAATTTCTACGTCTGCTGGTTAAAAATAGACAAGGGTTTTAGGTATTAAATATGAACTGAAATATGAGAAACTTCCTGCAGACCATTTGTGAGCAACCTGGTGCAGTGGAAGGTGGCCCTGGCCATGGCAGGGGGGTGGAATTAGAAGATTAAATCACTTATATGTGGCAAATATCTGAGCTGTTCTAGTGAGTTTTATAATTTGACATCTGCTGATGTTAAAACCTTCTGTATTTAGAACCATGGGATTGTTTAAGTTGGAAAAAACCCTATAAGAGCGTCGAATCCAACCATTAAAGCACTGCCAAGGCCACCACTAACCCATGTCCTCAAGTGCCACATCCACATGTCTGCTAAATCCCCCAGGGATGGGGATGTCCATGGGCAGGGTTTGAGAACCCTTCCAGTGAGCAAATTTTTCCTAATATCCAACCTCACTTAGAAAAGCCTTGGGTGGCAAAGCCTATGGGAGACCAGGGAGGAGCCTCTTGCCTTGCTCACCCTAAATTCCCATTAATTGCGGAACAGGAGCACTGATACAAAGGTACAAAGGCTGTAATGTCTCTTCTCCATCCAAGGTAAGGAAGTGAAATCCAAATTATTTATCGTTTCTTCAAGAAATGAGAAAATTTAGTGTTCATATTGGTTTAAGAAAAAAAAAAAGTTTAGAAACTTTTTAGAAGTTTCTAAAAGAACATTCCAGAGTTTCAAACCCTTTCATTAAATAAGAATTGCTCTTACAGCTTTTGTTGATAGATGGGCAGGAAGAAAATGAACTGACTGAATGAAATGTCGAAAGGCAAACTTTGATAAAGGTAGAAAAAGAAAAAAAAGGATGAAATCCAAGCCATAAATGCTCCTGAACAATCTGAAGAGCCTATAAAGGAAGCAAGTTAGCCATGTAAAGAATATAAATTCAAATAATCAGAACACAACACCTAAGGATTTGAATTCAATGCCAAATTCTAAGTCTATGCAAATTCTATTATTTTGAGACACAAAAGGCTGAAATATGTATGTAAAGTTTCTCTTCTTGAAGCCATTCTTAACATAGGGTCATGAAAAGGGACTCCTTCACCTGTCAGGAGTTAGATATCAAAATAAATTAGAATACAGTGTGAAATTTAAATACGGCAAACTAGTGGATTTGTCTGTCTTATTGGCTTCTTTTGAAGAGAAGCATTTCGGGATTAAACCATAATTGCTGACATTATTTGAATTCTAATTTTATAACTAATTTGATAAATTGCCACAGACAGATTGACCTGGAAAATGTCCATTTGTTACCTAATTATTGTCATTATTGACCTGAAAACTGTCTCTAATATTTATTTATTCACTAATAATTGTTATACCAAGTAAGCATGGTTGTATTGAAGTCAAAATAACATCTGGATTTCTATTCATGGTATTTTCTGTATTTCTTTCTGTTTTGATAAACTCTTCATTTTAGGTGGCTTGGTTGTTCTTTCTCACCATGAGTTTGTATTTCACTCTCTACCGCTTCTTATTTGAAATGAGGGGAGTTTATTCCAACATCTGGTGTTTCCAGAGAAATCAAACTGATGCTTTTGGTGCAAAACACCCACATTTCAATCAGCTTCATCAGAAAAGTATTGAAGGCTTTGCTGAGGTGAATTATTGTGTTTAAATCTCCCAACCAGCCTCTGTAAACTCCACTCCTTCAGGTTTACTGTAACTATTTTGAGTAGAGGAATAAACAGGGAATTTATTTCCACTGGATGCAGAGGAGCTAATCCATGAGGGATAGTACTATGAGGAGGAACTGTGCTGCCTGGAATTCCTTCCCTTTGCCAGGACATCTTCATAAAATGTAGGGTCTCAGACAGACTTGTAGTGATAAATAATTGAGGCTGGAGATAAATAATTGAAAGCTGGAGAGACTTTTGACAAGGACATGTAGGGACAGGACAAGTGGGAATGGCTTGGAACTGACAGGTAGATGGGATATTGGGAAGGAATTCTTGGCTGTGAGGGTGGGGAGGCCCTGGCACAGGTTGCCCAGAGAAGCTGTGG
>JAWWLV010000284.1:7713-18110 GCA_035041135.1 Platyrinchus mystaceus | reverse complement strand
GTGTCCAAGGCCAGGTTGGATGGGGCTTGGAGCAACCTGGGATAGTGGAAGGTGTCCCTGCCCATGGCAGGGGGTGGCACTGGATGACCTTTAAGGTCCTTTCCAACCCAAACCACTCTGTGATTCCATGATTTTAGTGCCCACACTGAAATCACACACTTGGGCATTTCCAGCCCTTGGAAAGGAACACATTGGTGGCTTTATTTAAAATTAGATTTGGGCTCTGAATTTGTTTGTTTTTTCCCCATTCATTTTTTTTCCTTCTTCCATTTTGCAACTGCTCCCATTAATTGCAAAAGGGAGGGGGAAGCCCTGGGTGCCCCTTGCAGTGCCAGCTCCAGCATCATTCCTGCACTGAGGATGGTAAAGAAAAGCAAACCTTTAATATTTGAGAACAACAGGAGGGGAAAAGTGGGTTTGTTGTCTGTGTCCTTCCCTTTTTCAGGTCATAACTCAGTGCTTTAAATATTCCCTCCCCACAGTCCTGCTCTCTGCAGACTGGGCACTTCCACACCATTCCCAGGGGGATGTGCTGCCCAGCTCAGGCCTTTTTGGAATTTTGGAGGCAGTCTTTGCCTTAGGTGAGCAAAGATGAGATGGGAGATTGCCTTGGGACCCTCTCTGCTTTTCCAGAACCCCTTCAAAGCTTTCCCTTCCTTCCTGAGCCATCCAGCCAGGGGCATCACCTCAGAGAGGTTCCCATCCCTGCCCCAGCTCCCAATCCTCCCACTGCCCAAACTGTCCCATCCTCCACAGCTCAGAGCCCTGGAGCAGGGGCAAGGACAGGGTGGCACCATGGAAAAGGGGGTTTGCATGTATTTTCAGTTTTAAAAAAAATAGAAACCAACATTCAAAGCTGTAGGTGGACCTGGGACACGTAAGGGAGAAAAACTGTTTGCAGGGGACTTACTTGGGAATGGTTTTGCACTGGATTTAATAAAAAGAGCAGGTGATTAAACAGACATGGTTTATTTTTTAATTCAAAAATCTGCATCCTGGGAGGGATTAGGGGCTGGTGGGGAGCGGGGCTGCCCCACATCAGAGGGGAGGGAGGGTTTCCACGTGGCACTGGTGCTGCACTGGGAGGCTCCCTCAGGAAGGACCAGTGAGGCAAAACAGAGGGGTTTGGTGCTGTCCTGGCATCCAGCTCTCCATGAGTCACCCTCTGGAGCTGAGCTGCTCCTGCCCAGGCTCCCTGGAGCCTCCCAGCCCCATCCCTGTCCCACAGCCCTGACCCCACACCAGCCCCACGTGGATCACAACGTGCCTCCCAAAAATGTGCCCCTGGAGCTCCGTGCAGGAAGGGGGGAGATGCATCCACAGCCTTTCCAAAGCTGCCAGGAAAAGCTAAAACCTTACTCATCCTCCTGTTGGAAGCACCTCAAACAGCCTCTAGGAAAACAAATGACTTCGCCTCACGCATGCCAAGCAAAAAAACCCTTCCCCCTCCTCGTCCCTGCTCTGGGTTAAACACCAAAATCTGTGGCATCTTCTCTCATCCATCACGATTCCCAGGTTTCCTGCTCTGCTCCTGGCTCTGCTCAGCACCTTTTGTGAAGGGAGGAGGTTTTCCACGTGTCCCACACCGCTGTCCCCAAAGCCACCCCGCTGGTGTTGCTGCATCCCTTCGGTCCCACAATTCCCCTGCACTCCAGAAGGGAATATTCTGGATTTAGGTATTTGTGCCCTGGGCAGTGGAGGCACCACATGGCAGGATTTGGGTCTCCCTGCCCCACAGAGCACACTCTGCATGCTTTGGAGAGGTTTTTGTCCCCTCCTTTTGTCACCCAGCAAATATTTCTAATTAGAACACAATTAACAAATGACATCATGAGCCCTGCTGAGCCACGGGAGCTGCTTTGCAGCAAGTTCATCCTTGCAACAAAAAACAACCAAAAAAAAAAAGGCACAACATGAATTCCAAAGCCCTTCAAGCAGAGGGATGGGGCCCTGGGATGGGAATGTGGCTCCTGGCTCTGCTGCCAGTGAGGTTTTGGGAAAGCTTCTCCTGTGGGTGGCACATCCCATTCTTCAGCCCCTGTTTTTAAACCGAGCTCTTCAAGGCCCAAAACTGTGGGATCAGAGTGTGACTGGGCACAGCTCTGTGTTCACAGGGGGGAGTGAGGCTGCTACTGAGAGATAAAAATAGTTTATAGATTTAATTCCATAAAAAGAGTGTCTGAAAATTATCTGAGCTGGTCAAAAACTGTCCAGGAACAGTTTAGATGAGGGCTTTTTAATTTTAGCCTGAAACTTGGGACAGGAGAAGAACGTTCTGGTAGCCAGGGCCTGGTGTCTCCACACAGAACAGGTTTTCTGCCTGGGGGGGATTGGGTTCAGACTACAGAGGGGAAATTTTGGTGAGATATTGGGAAAAAATCCTTCCCTGGGAGGGTGGGGAGGCCCTGGCACAGGTTGCCCAGAGAAGCTGTGGCTGCCCCTGGATCCCTGGAAGTGTCCAAGGCCAGGTTAGACAGGGCTTGGAGCAACCTGGGCTAGTGGAAGCTGTCCCTGCCCAAGGCAGGGGGTGACATTGGATGGGCTTTAAAGTCCCTTCCAACCCAAACCATTCCAGGATTCCATGATCTGATGTGATTTCTATGATCTCCTGCACCCTCTGCACCATCACCCCATTATCCACATATGGGAACTGGATGCCCAGATGAATTTTGCACTTCAGACACGTGTTATTGAAAACATCCAACCTGGGGAGAGCCCCAAACCCAACCAGCGCAGCCCAGGAAGGAGCCCTTGGCCCAGGGCTCAGCTTTATCACCCTGACTGTGTTTGCACAGAACCCAAAATGAGCTGAGAAGGAAAATATTTCTCCTTGTTATTTCGTTTCCAGGACAAAAGACACTTTGGATTCTTTCACTTCCTTTCCAGTTTTCTGACTGCTTGTAATTACAGAGTGCTGAGCAGAGAGATGCTGCTCTACCTTTTTGGGAATGCCTTGGAAGTTTATTTTGAAGAACCTTGGCAGGTTCACCACGGGTGTCATTCATCACCCCCCTGCTCTGCATTCCCCAACAGGGCTCATTACATTTGCCAGGCTGGGTGAAATAGCTTTACCAGGCCTGTTTATACAGAGGTAATGATGGGGAGAGCCCTGTAGCACAGAATAATTGCTATTTTCCACAGGCACATTCAGGTGTGTTCTCAGAATAATCTTAATGTTGAAACTCCTGGGAGTGAGACGGGCTGTGGGCAAGAGAGTTGAAATGATGGAGGCTGATTTTCCTCACAGGTTACTTTATAATTCTCCAGTTTTCAGTTTTAAAATGGTGTTTGCTGGTTGAGTCACGGACTGGTTTGGGTTGGAAGGGAACTTTCAATGTTATTTAATCCAATACCCCTCAATGGGCTGGGACATTTTCCCCTAGCCCAGGTTGCTCCAAGCCTCGTCCAACCTGGCCTTGGACACTTCCAGGGATCCAGGGGCAGCCACAGCTTCTCTGGGCAACCTTTTCCTCTGAAAAAATCCCATGGGAAAATGGGACTGACCTTCTGTGATTGATTCCATGACCCACTGGGAATTTTTCTGCATTTCCTACTCGTGGACACGGGTTCTGGATCCCGCTGTGGAATTTACGTTGGCAAACTGAATTTTGCAATAAAGGCTTTTTCCTTTTCTTCTTTTAATTAAGTATATCTATTCAAACACCAAAGGACACCTGGATTCATCCCACCCAGTCAGGGTAACAGGGGACTTATTCCAGCAGGAGCTGCCATGTTTGGCTGGATGTGTTTGGAATAAATTTTCAGTCCCTTGGGATTGAATCAGATAAACAGGGTTTATCTGAGCAGGGATATTGAGGCAACACTGAGCAGAGGGTTGTGTGATCCCAGCACATCTTTCAGCTCCTCCAAACCCACTGACAGTGACTTATTCCAAGTGCTGCTGTTTATGATGGAGAACCTCAGAGGGTCATAAATATGATAAAAAGCCAGGCTGGAGGATTTGATTGCTGCCAAATCTCTTTATTTCAAGTACACCGGTTATTTCTATCATGGGGCATCTCAGAAACAATTCTGAGGGTTTAAGTGGTTCAAAAAAGATTAATTTTCCAGGAGAAAAAAAAGCTTTTCTAAAGTCAATTTTATCTGCTTTTTGGACAAAGCGTGAAATTAGGAGCTTATCCTGAAATCCCTGGAGTCAAAGGCAGGTTTTTCCATTGATTTTAGAGGGTTATAAATCAAATTGGGTGGGAATTGTGGTGGAAAGCTGGTGGAGCATGGAGGAGTGATGGGGCTGGAGATGTGCAGTGCCAATAACTAGATGGGAGTCACCCCAAAAAAGAGGGGGTTTCGCTGGGCTGGGTGGTGGAGGTGCCACCTGAGAGCTTCAAACCTCACCCAAAATGTTTCTAAATCAAGATTATCTTTCCAACCTGGGCTCTGGTTGCACTTTGTGCCCAGTTAAATTCCCCCAAACCCTTGAAAAGTGAGGTAAAAGGGGACAAAATGGCTCTGAAAAAGGGAAATAGGGAGGAAACCCCACACCTCAGCTGGCTGGAAGATGCTGAATTTCTCCCCCTCAGGAAAAAAATCTCTTGGGTTTTTCCATCCCTTTTTGCCTCAGGATCCTGCTGAGGTGCCCTCTGGGGGGTTCCCACAGATCCTGGGGCTGTGGCTCCTGCCAGGGATTGAAATATTGACTATTTCTGAGGGATTTGAGCCCAAAACCAACAGGGGCTCATCCATAAGGCTGCTCCATTGGCATCTTATTGCTCACCAGGGTCACTGATGATTCCCAACCCAAAAATGTGCATTTTTGTTGCTCCCCCTTCCTTTCCAAACCCCAAAACTCTCCCCTTCCTGTCGAATTTATGAAGGATTTTGTCTGAATTTCCAATGTCAGTCCTGAAAAGAGTTGAAGTTTTATCAGAAACCCTCATTACTGCACATGGGACAAAATTTCCCTGGATTTCCCATTCATTTTGGTTCTCTGCTCAATTGTTCTGTGTATTAAACTGACCCTTTTGCTCAGACTATTCAATGCACTTGTTTTGCAGCAGCTGCCTGGAAATACTCACAAAGAAAGCACAAAAAAACCTCAGTGCATCAAACCCCCACTTCTGTGGCTCAGCTGAGAAAGAAATTAGAACTAAAATAATCAAGAGGTGGCAATTAATAAAACATTCAAATGATCTTCCTGCTAAATGGTTTTTTAATTGAATTTCAGAGAGGGAAAAACAGGGTGGCCTTTGCTCTAATCATTTCTCTGATGGAATGGATTATTTTTATACATATTTACCCACATTCCAATCCCTGGTTTTGATGCAGAGTTAATTCCATCTGCCTTTCAAAGGAAAAGGCTGCAATTACTTCAAATTCCTGCTGCTGGAAGTGCCTTGTTCTCTCTGGATAAGGGACTATTTAAGCAGGTTCTAATAATTCCAATTTCCTGGAAGGGCTGTGTGGGTCCATAATAATTCCAGTGTTTCAGATTGTCCTGCAAATCTGGATGTGGCACTTGAGGAGATGGTTTAGAGGGGGCTTGGGAATGTTGTGGGAACAATGGACCCCACGACCTTGGAGTCTTTTCCAGCCTTAAAGATCCTGTGATTCTATGAAATGTTTTCCTGGGGCAGCAGCAACTTCCAGTGCTGATCCTGCCGAATCCCTTTGGGTTTTCCCACACTGCCAATATCCAGGGAACACCAGCAAAAGGTCAGGGATTGGATGGAGGAGCCTCCAGGCTTCCCACTGAAGACCTGAGGCAGCTGAAACTGTGGGAATTCAAAGGGATTTGGTTCCATGCTGTCCCTCTGGGTGCTCTTGCTGTGTTTGGTGGGATCCAGGGTGGATTGTCCCCCTCTGATGGTTGGAAAAGGCTTCCTTGGACCTTTGTGGCCTCTGCTGCCAACAGGTCATGCTCTGAACAGAAGGAAATCAGGAAAGGGAGGCAACCAGAGGGAAAGATTTACCTGTGGCTGCAAAACTTGTGCTGAAGGAGAGCCCTGGAGCCCAAATCCCATCCCAGAGCTGCCCATCCCTGTGGCTGTGCAGGTTTTCCAGCCAATTTATCATTGTTTTTCCTGTGTGCCTTTTTTTTGTTGTGCCAGCTCAAAGCTTCCCTCCCTGCCCATTGCTGATCAAGTCCAAAATAATTACAATAATCTGAAAAATTGTGTCTGTCTTCCTGGGAATTAAACATTGGAGCTCCCAGGCAAAGGGGCCCCGCTGGTTTCTGTGGAGGGTTCGTGCTCTCAAATGTCACAGGAAGTTAAATGTGCCCTGGAAATAATCTCATTTCTGCTCACTTTGCTTTTCATCCCGTTTTACCTCCATGTCAATTATCCCCAGGAATTGAATCAGGGGGTTTGACACCGTGGCTCCCTGGGGGACAGCTGGGAAAAACAACTGTCACCTCTGATGGGGAAAGAGAAGGGCAGTGGTTGAGGGTGGGGGGGGAAACCAAAGAGGCTGAACTTCTCCCTGTGGGTCACACAGCAGCCCTGAGATGCTTCCCTGACCTTTTCCCAGCCCAGGGAAGGGGATTGGAACAAGATGAACCCCCCCAGCAGAGAGGATGCTCGTGATAGAACAGCACTCGTGGAATAATGGAATGGGTTGGGTTGGAAGGGACCTCCCAGACCAGCCAGTTCCAACTGCCTGCCCTGGGCAGGGACACCTTCCACTTATTCCTGGAGCAGAATTATATGCAGGGGGGGCTGAGATTTTGCACAATTTAATGTGTAATTAAGTGTAAAAAGGTGTGCAGGAGGAAAAAGCACAGCTGGGCTTGCAAATTTGCAGTTCATGGGTTTGTTTGGTTTTTCTTTGGTTTAATTCCTCTCCATCCAGCAGGGTGGGGTGGATGAAGCAGGACAGCAGTGGCTCCATTTCTCTGAGTGCTCCTGAGCACTCTGTTCACGATGAGCTGTCAGGGAGAAAAATGCAACTCTTGTTCAGCACCATAATCAGGCAAAGAATTTGTAAAAAAATAATCTCTGTGACAGATCATGTTCCTTTTTCTGCAGGAAAACAGCTTTTCTTTGCCCTCCATCAATTGTGGTGGTGCTTTTCCCCCCCTCCCTGTGCTGGAGACGAGCCAAGAGCATTTAGAAGTGTGATTAAAGGATTAAAGGACCTGCCTGGGGCTGTTTGGACAGGACACAGTGATAGGGGTTGGTTTCTGACTGCCTGGTCATGGATGAGACCTGAACTCCAACCTTCCCTTTCCCAAATCCATCCGGGGTTGGCCCAGCTTTGGGAAGGCAAAGGGATGGGGAAAAGGTGCCATCTGTGCCCTGGTGGAGGGTGGCAGGGACAGGGGTGGGTGCCTTGGGGGATTTGCTGCTCTCCCCGATTTAGGAAAGCTTTAATTTCAGGGAAAAGTGGAGCTGGGCATTTATCAGCACGGAAAATAATAACTGAATGGATCCTTTGAGTCAATCCAGTAATCCAGGAATGATTTGGTTCAAACTCCTGCTCCATCTTTCTTTGCTTCCCTTGCAACCATTTGCCAGAGAAAAACGCTGTTTATCTAAATCCCACTTTCATTTGAAAGATGATTTTTAGCTTTTTGCAGTTACCAGGTCAGACTGTGAAGAACATTTGAAGTGATTTTGATTTAAACACATATTTATTTTTCCTGCCAAATGGAAGCTGGAAGAAAATGAGGCTGTGAGCACTTGGAAATCTCCTTTCCCTCTGGCAAAACCTGACTGGCAGCACAGAGAGGTGGAAGCAGAGCTGGTACATCACGGGGGAATAATGAGGGTTTGAAGACAGTCCCTACAAAACTCCTGTTCTGGGCAACCCCCAAACTGACATTTATTTACAGAAAACATATAATTGAAATGTCAGAGGAGAACAATTAAAAGCATCCAGTGACATGGATGTCAATGGGAGCAGTGCTGGGATTTTGCTTTCAGTGCAAAGATGGATTGGGGCTGGTTTTTCCCTTTTCAGTCATTCCTTAATCTCTTTTCAATGTCATGATCCATTAAATACAATGTGGAGCAGAAGGAAAAGGTTTTAACCTCCAGCACCTCAATAGATTTTGCTCCAGCAGTAGCTGAGGGCTTAGATTTTAGTCATATTCACAGATACTCACACAATATATAATACTTATACACACACATAATGTATATATCATGTATGTGATATATTATGTATTTTCTATTATATATTAATGGTTTAAAACTAAAGGAGAGTAGGTTTAGATGGGATATTGGGAAGAAATTCTTCTGTGATGGTTAATTATTTCTTTAAAAACCATTTCTTAAGTGTTAATGAAGAAATCCCACCACGGGTTGGGTTGGAAGGGACCTTAAAGCTCATCCCAATCCAAACCCTGCCCTGGGCAGGGACACCTTCCATGGACCAGGTTGTTAAAGCCAGGGCTGGATCCATCCAGGTGGGATTTGTGTATCCAAAGGCTGAAGCCAATGGAAGAGCAGCTCCAGCTCCACCTGGAAGCCAGAGGAAGCCCAGGAGGCAGAAGAAGCCAAGCAGGAAAGACTCCAAGCAGGAGGATCCACGTTCCCTGCAGGATTTTAACCTGCCAGAAGCACTTTCAGGTTTCTCTTTGAGTTTTGAGGTTCCCCCTCAGGTTATTCCCTTTTTCCAGCTGCTCAGACAAGGTCATGGATAATCAATGCAGCCCTGGACAGTTCCTGGGCTCCAGACAATCCCTTTGCTGCAGAACATCCTTTTATTGTGCCTGACCTTCAGGACACAATTGCAATTCCACAGCAATGATAACAAGAGATGGTTCTTTGGGAATTTCTGGTTGATATTCCACACATTTCAGAATAAAAAAAAAAGGGGAAAAAAAGCCATTCTTCCCCTCAGCATCACGTTTTTCCAAGGAGACACTGAGTGAGACCATGAGCACGAGGGGTCTGTGTGTTTGCTCCATCATCCCAGAGCCCTCCCATCGCTGTTCTGGTTCCCCTTATTGTCCCAAGGGGATTTGAACCGAGTTGGTCACCAGAGAAATTGGGCTGGAAGTGGATTTTCCCCCCAGAATTCCTGGTTCCTCACAGGGAGGACACGTCAGGAGTCAGAGCTGGCACGAGGAGCGGAAACCGTGTTTGCAAAGAGCTTTGATTAAAGTGTCAGCTGGAATTTGGAGCCGTGTGGAGGTGGGAGGATGAATCCTTTTAATTGAAATGTTGGTTTAGGGGAAAAACTATGGAATGTGTTTTCCCACAAACACAGGATTAGGAGGCTGCCTGTGTGTCATCCCAAAGGCTGGAGGCTCCTGTTTCTGCAGGATGTTCTCCTGAGGAGTTTCCCTTTCCTCAGCTCCAAAAGTTCAGCCCTGGAAGCGTCAGGAGGTGACATTTGTGACAACCCTGGGTTTGCTCAGGGCTGTGACCAGCCAGGGGGTGGAACGAGCTGATCCTTCCAACCCAAACCTTTTGGACTCTGTGATTTCCCTCTAACAGGGATCCAACGTTGGGCCTATAGAAACACAATCACAAAGAGGAAATCTTTTAGGAAAAAAGAGGAAATTCCGAATTTTGGAGCCCAAAGGCTGTGAAGGAGAGGTTTGGGTGGGAAGCCCTGAGTGCCACAGCCTGTTTTCCAAGGGATGGGAGCAGCTTTCAGCAGCAGGAAAATTGCTGGGGAGTGCTCTGAGTGAACAGAACACAAAGAGATGGGTGGGGAAAAACAGCTCAGCTTAACAGGCCCTGTTCTGCCTCCCAGAGCTGGGCACGAGGGTTCCTGGCCTGGGGTTTTTCATGTGTGTTTGGCCTTTGAGGGTTTTTTTTTCCCCCTCCTCTCTTTAACCAGCTGCTTTTTAACAGTTAAAACCCCCCTGGAATACAGGGAACCATAATGGAAATTCCTTTCTGTGTCATCCCTGCCCCCGTTTTTGGCGTGGCACACATTTAACCAAGTGCCCTACTAATGGCTCCATTAGGGGTAATAACCCCATTCCCTGCTTCCAGGGAATAGCTGGAACACATCAGGTGCTCAATTCCACGTGCAAGTGCTGAAGGACAAAAGCCAGGGTTGGATTCACGAGCTGCTTAGTTGGTTCCTTCCTGAAAAAGCTTAAATTTATTGACTTGAAGGTTCAAAATCTTCGGCCTCATTTCAGCAGGTGCCACGGACTGGGAGTGGTTTTGCCAACAGACCAATTGTCACCTGGGCAAATTTTGGGGGTTTTATTAAGAATGTTTGAGCAGCTTAAAGTCTGTATCCCTGTTTCCTTGCTGCTGGTGGGAGCCTCAGTCTTCTTGCTCTCACTTCTGTCTCCACCTGGATCTATTGTTATTATTCACAAGAAATATTCACTCGACATATTTCATTATTAAGGTGAAACCTCCAAGTGTAAAATACTATACACATATGATACAGATGTCATGAATTACCTTTAAGCTGGTTTAAATTCACTGTAAATAGGTTTTACAGGAGTTTTAAAGGGAAGACTC